>JAVXUP010003115.1:0-85909 GCA_033070095.1 Escallonia herrerae | reverse complement strand
CAATAGTAACGGATCACTTCGGAAGCGAAATCTTGGATCAACTGTTCGAAATCTACACCAAGAAACTGACGGAGAATTCTCTCGTCTTTGAGAAGGAAATCCGTAAAGATTGTGACATGTTCCTCGTTCTAAAGCGCAAGAGTAACTGATTGCATGTAAAATAAGAATTTGATCATGCCTCTTCCTTTGTATTCTCTACCCTTTATTTTTTGTTCCTTCGTATTTTTACCTTTTGAAATATTCTCTACCTTGAATAAAGGGTTATTTGTTTTCTTCATAACGGAATACTTGGAATAAACAAGCTTTTGTGGTTTGTCCGACTCGTTTAGTTGGATGAATCTTTTTTTGGCTGTATTACATGATCTCAGAAAGGACCTACAAAATAACTGATGCAGTCTACAAAAACTAAATGGATGAATAGAGAAGTGCTTTTGCAGACATTAGTCATCCTACTCCTTACTCCAGCCTATGGGTACAGTTAACTTCAATAAACAAACTAATATTATCTACAGTTACATTAAAATTGAAGCATTGAAAGAGAAGTCTACCTTCAAAGTACGGACACGATCTAAACACCCCACAATTTGGGAATCTTTTGTCAAAGGACTACAAGCAAGACTGTTTCTAGTTCCTAGATTAAGCTGTTTATTACGTAATGTAAATGGTGTCTATGAATAGGAAATTCATATAGTTTGGCAACAGTCCTGAAGAGAGTGCAAAATGCATATTCTTGTCCAATGAAGTCAGATTTCATTACTTGCTTTTGCAATAGGTCTTGCCATAACTGTAGTCTTGGTCCGTCCAGGTGTTGTTTGGAAATTTTGACTATCAAATCACATGACACATTCTAAATCATGCATTTAATAAAAACAATAATTGATCCATTGTTACATGCTTTAGATTTGATGCTTTTTTATCCAAAAGCTTAGAAGGCCCAAGAATAACAAGAAAGCAGAAACCGATTTCTGGTTAAAACTCAGGAAATAGTAATTCCTCCTTTGGATATGGAGTCCAAATATGAGCGAAACCAATAAAATAACCCTAAAGACAGGGGTGAATAGGGTTTCTAAAAATTAATAGGAAACTTAAAGTAAACTCAATTATGAATCTTAATCAATTTAAGTAATATTTCAAAGGAGATGCTAATTACACAATCTCAAGCAATTATAGAGTAATAAGTGAAGAGATTGAGTTAGAGATAGTTGACAAATAGATTTAAATGGTTTGACTTGAACTACCTTCAAGCCTACATCCACCTCTTCATGTAAATCCCTTGTAAGTGCACTAGAATCCACTAGTAACAATCTTCTTCGGAGTCAAGATCAAAACCCTTACAATATTTGGTGATAACCCCACACTAAGTACAAAGCCTTGAATCCATAATACTCACTCAAGACTTGACAAACTCAAGCCTTGATCAAATCATTTTGCAAGATCAAATGTATACAAAGAAACCATCTTGAATGGAAATGAGTACAAATAAAGTTGTAGTACAATAGAGAGATGGGAGAGTTGATGACTTGAAGAAATGTTCACTGTCAATCATATAATCGCTTATAAAGATGCTCTTTTTATTTTTATTTGTTTAGAACTATCGTAAATATATACCATCAGAAAATAAACGAGGTTAACATCCCTAGTTTCTGGGATTACATATACGTAGAATACTATTAACGGATGTCAAGCACAAAAAAGGAAACAGAAGTAGACCAAAAAATTAAAGCACACAAAAGATAATGGACAACTATATATATATATATATATATATATATATATATATATATATATATATATATATATATATTTTAAGAAGATACAATAAATCGACTAACTAAGAGATAAAAATCGACGATATCCATAATCAGCTAACTACTAGATGACAACTATCCAGAACAAGATAAATAATAGGTAAAAAACAAGATAAAACCAAACTAAAGCAGTCAATTGAATACAAACAGCCATACCACACCACACTGCTAGCCGCCACTCTGAAAACCAGACACCTATTCAAGCTGCATCGTCACCTCGATTATTGTGCACCCACGCTATTGCCAGAATCCCTGCCTTTTCTAACCATCTCACCTCTATCAAGCCCTGGTATACCCTAAACAACAACATGTAGCTCCAACCAAAGAATTATCTGTCAAAACCTAGATTAACTAAAACCTTACCGGAACCGCTATCTTCACGGTAGCTAGCCAACCAGAGGAAGCCCAAAAAGCGTTTAGATCACTGTGGATTGCCTACAATACAACCACTGCCGACTCAACCTAAGCCAAAAGACAAGCTAAATCAACAAAAATAACCTAAGGCATAGACACTGCTCCACCCCTAATCGCCAAACCTACCTTTCTAGGGCAAGGAGAAGGGGGATTGATTAACCTAGAAGAAAACCTGGCCTAGACTCACCAACCTTCTCAAATCCATGGAAGCCCATCATTCATACCCGATATAGAAAATCCCTCATCTAAAATAACCTAAGCAAGGGACAACCCCGACGACAAATACCCTTACACTTTTCAGCCACCAAAGTCAACCGAGGAACCAAGAGCCCTAATAGCAAAAACCCAATTCTAGCACCAACCAATCAAACGACATCAGAGATGTAATATCATGAACTTCGAAGCCGGTTAAAGTAACCATCTGGGCTCTGAAAAATAAACAGGCGTTAAATTTGAGTAATGTTTGGGTATTAGTAGAGAATGCAAGCTTACCTTTCCGACTACTAAGGAGATACTGGTCCTAGTTTGCGAGCAGACTGCAATCCTTAGGATTCATACTGCTGTGGCGTCTCTTCGATCTCATTACGTTATATAATAAGAGGGAGATCCCGTTACCTTCCTTTGCACTTAGTTAACTGAATATAAGCCCCACCGTAAGGGCTATTCCCATTTCAAGGATGCATGTTTTTATTAAGTAACATCATTTTGATGTTAATTGGGTGTTAAAGGGTTAAATGAGGGGCTAATATGGTTTGGGGTCAAAGTGTAATTTTTCTAAACTAGAGGGGTCAAAATGCAATTTTAAAAACATGAGGGGCCAAAGTGTAAATTTTGAAAGTTTGCAAAGGTGTCACAATTTGGGAAGAATTCAGCCGAGTATTTGCCACCTTGATTAATTGAGTTGACTAAGTGTTGGAAAATAATAAACTATTGTGGGGATAAGAATCTTGAAGTGAAAATCCAAAAGAAAATTGGTTGGCATGTAAAGTGGAAATAAAGGGAAGTCAAGAATAGGAATAAGAAGGAACTAGCAGGAAGAAGAAAAAAAAAGGCGGAAGGAAGAAAGGAGGAAGAGAAGAAAAAAGGGGGAAGAACCTATATATATATATATATATATATATGTGTGTGTGTGTGTGTGTGTGTATTTCATGTTGTTAGTGGGTATGATTGTGTGTTTAATTGTGTGTAATGGTGTAAATTAAATGGGTTAGGGCATGAACAATTGATTGTAATGAGTTTAATTGATTTAAGATGAGTTATTGAGGAAATTCATGGGTGATTGTGAGAAGTATGCACCCAGGTGTGCAGCTGATTGAAGGTTGAAGATGAAGCGTGTGTACAAAAGGTGAAATACTATGTGGGTTGATTTGAACAGTAACCTTTTTTGTCACTAAAGATATAAAAGTAATCAGGCAATTTTCCCACGAATTTTTATAAACAGTTAGGGCCAAAATAAGACAAAGTACCAAATTAGCCAAAATTAGAGATTTGGCTGCGGATCCAGGTAATGAATTCTATCTGAACCCTGGGTAAGGACTTTCGTCCAAGCCCTTATTCTGATAACTCATAATCGTAAGTACACATTTGATCTATTTATGGCTAATGCCGAACTTTGAATTATGTACTGATATCAGCATCTTATTACCCAGAAAACCCTAACGTTGAACCTGAATTGATTATTTGAAAATCTTGTGATGCTCGCCTGTTATTGCATGCCGAGCAAATTTGATAATTGTTTGTATCCGTTCTCCTGAATTATTGTTCTTAAATTTGATAATTATTCGTAATCGGTTTTGCTCTTTATTTGTGATTTTTCTTAGATTTGAGCTTATGGTAAAGCTCATCGATATTGTTAATTTTTTTGTGTTGACCTGGGAATCTGTTCTGTTCTGAGGCGGGCGTTATAAGGCTGGTCTGAATCCTGTATGGAATGCAGGCTAGTACCCAAGTGGACTAGTAGTTATTCTGGTACATCATGCATGTGACACTCTATTAGCTTGCCGGAATGGCATTGCTATTGCCCAGAAGCAACATCGATTTTTGATTTTCTTTGCTCTGTATATTACTGTGACTGCTACGGACATGACTGAAAAGTATTTTCTGAAATACTTTGTACTCGTTTTGAAAATTTTGGGGAAATTTTCAGTGTATTTTGGAAAGAACTGTCTAAGATAATCTGTGTACGTTTTGAAACTTTTTTTGAAAACCATCATTGTATCTCGGAATTGATGACTTTGAAAAGGATCTTTTCTTGATTGTTTTGTGACCCTTTGTGATTGTATTTGACGATTTTGGTATCTTATTTATGATGAATTTGGATCCTATTTGGAAATCATTGAGTTGTGACCGTTTGAATTATTCTCGAAATCTCCGTCAGTTGGATTCTTGGAATCGTCTTGTAATTCTTTTGTTGGTCCTTGAACGACCTTACTGAGCTCTCAAAAACTCACCCTTCGTTTGACTCCCTTCTACAGGTGATTATAAGTTGTAGCAGGTTCGGGAATGGGTTAGAGTCTGTGTGAGGCTCCGGTAAGCCCGCCACTATAGTGTAGGGTGACCCTTGCGCGGGTCTGTACTGTCGATTCATTTTACCAGGTTATTGAGAACCTAGGTTTCAATAGTTAAGTTTGAACTGTTATGGAAATCTTGTATTTTAAGGAATTTGGATCGGTGTTGGATCGAATGATTTAAAGTATGTGTTGGTGAACAGATTTGACAGGTTTGATGTGATCCAGTAGGTTAACGACCCGGGAGTTCGGGGCGGCGGAGCTCCAGCTTTCTGGGGCGTTATAGTTGGTATCAGAGCAGTTCGGTCTTGTGGTATTTTGAGCTTAAGTATATAATTTTGTAAGGCACGGAACCACACAGTATAGATAACATGTTTCTGTAGAATCGTATTTTGATTATTGAGAGTGGGGTAGGATGATGGTAATCTTAAGAAGTCTGCCTTTGATTGGTCATTGTGTCATTTTTTAGACTGTGTTGGTATAACCCTGATAACTGTTTATTGTATCCATATGGTCTCACTTAGAGCACTGGCAATGGAGATAGTATGGAGGGCCGAAAGGTCCCCGATAGATGTGATTCTATAAGATGCGCATGGATCTTATCCCTGGTATTAGAAAGACTTGACCAAACAATATTTAGATTGGGAAATGTACTGTATGGAGGCCTTATGATTGTAGAGGGGCACCTCTACATAATAGGGGGAAATAATAGAACCCTAGAACTGATGGTTACGATTATGAACCATACGAACCCGATTCTGACTTTGATGATCTAGATTCTGGCAATCGGCAGCAAGGAGTACCGAATCCGGTTCAACCACAACCATAATCTCAAAATGAGAGTATCTTGGTGACCTTAACAGATGAAATGACTAGCTACCTGGAGTTAATGAACCCTAAAGAGACAGTGAATAGGATTAGCAAAATTTAGAAAATTTTGAGCAATTGATCATATAGATTTTGAGCAATTGTGAGTGAAGTGATGAAAGATTAAATTTGTTGGATATAAACTGAGAGACGAGGTCGATCAGGGGTGGAAAGAGTATTGAACAATTTGACTTATCAGAAATTGATTTATGTCAATTGAGAACCTTTTAGAGAATTATTTTTTATTGGTATTTTGCAAGAATTTGTGAACAGGTGTGAAGGATCTGTTAATGTGAAATAACAGATTTAGAGTTGATAGACAAGGTTGAGATGAAATTATTTTGTTAGATTTGCCATAAGCATGTTATTGATGGAAGTAGATAGCTGCCGAAAGTTTAAGTGGGGGCTTAGGCCTCAACTGAGAGACAGGGTGATCCCACCTCGATTTACGAGCTATGTGGAATGTCTTTATTGAGTATGTATTTTGGAACAGTCTAAGTCTGACAATGGAGAAAGGCATGAGTAACCACAGGGTGAATAGAAGAAAGATAAATAAGAATTTTCCCGAACAAATTTGTAGAAGCTGACAGGCGTCAGTAATTTTTATAATCGACACAACACGGTGCCTAAGGTTAAAGGTTGGGGTAGAACCGGGGATTCAGGGCCACTTAAGTTCAGTGATTCTAAGATCTGGATATAGTTCTAAAATTTGATCAAGGCATGATATGGGATTTAAGGGAGCGTAGGGTGAAGGCGCTCGACCAGCTCATGATTTCGAAATTTGACCAACCAGAGTGCTGGTGGGTGGCTGGTCAATTATTGGCCGCCCCATGTGGTAAGTGCGATAGAAGTCAGAGTGGTGAGTTATGTAATAAAGTGACCGGATGATGTGTCAGTCATGGTACTGTGGCACATTAAGTTCAAAACTATCTGTTTGTGAGAAATAATCAGATGTGTACCTATTGCTAGTGTAATAGTGAGTAGTATACCTCGGCAGGAAAGAGGACAAGGTTGTAAGGGCAGAAGCCAAGAACATTAACTAAATTTTGTTCAATATATGCTTAGGATGTTGTCACATCGGATGACTTGGTGTCAGACACTTCATAAGTTATCCCATTAGATGCGTGTATACTATTTAAGTCTGGAGTGTCATATGTCCTTACATCTGGTACTTTGGCATAGAGATTGAGGATGAAGATCCGTCATTTAAGAACTGATATTATGATAATTACTCAATTGGGAGAATCTTCGACTGTTTTGTGGTTCTTTGTGAATGTATAGTCTATGTTTGGGATAAAGATATTTCTATGGACCTCACTCTATTTGTTGTTCAGGATTTTGATATCATACTAGGTATAAATTGGTGATTTGCTAATCACGCATCTGTGCATTGTCAGGGAAAACCCTAGTTGTATATGGGAAGTTTATAAGGTACGAGCAGTAGTTAAGTTGATGATTTGATTTATGAGTAAGAATAGAGTTTTCGAAAATGACTGGTGTTAGAATTGAAAATTTTAGTTTAAGGGTACAAGAAGGGATTTGGAATTTTTCTTTGTCATCTAATTCAATTTTTTTTGCATATTGAACTCAAGTGCGACTTAATTGAATGCCAGCTTACACTGAGACGTCAGAGAAGATGTCATTCATGCTGAGTCATCTTATCCCTTTTCGAGATATCTATCTTTTCCTTTTGAATCTATTTGGACTTGATGGGGTATTATTTGACCCACTGGCCATGGGGAAGCTACAAATCTTATTAATGACCAATAGTTCCTTCGATTTTGATTGTTCCGAGTCATTGTGGTGACTTTACTTCGTCAGATCTATGTCATCGTCTCTGTGTCTGTCGTTTCTATTGGAATGTCATGAATTCTGTTGTGAACCTCGAGAGCTAATATGTATGATTTTGTTAAAGAATTTTTGTGTTTTGATTGTTTGATTGTGATTATTATTCTTATCATTTGCATTGTTTCCCTACTTGGATATGAGATAAGGTAGATTCCTGAGACTAAGATAATCTGTGAGTGAGAGTAGGTTCTGAGAACGTGGATAAGATTTGGATAAGCTATTTGATGACTTGGAGTATGATTGGAACCTTGGCTGAAAACATAATTATAGACAGTAGGTTATTTGCTTTCTGGAATCGGAAGATTTTAATGGTTTAACTGAAATAGATGATTGAAGGATAAGATTATAAGATTTTTGTAAATAATGTGACTGTGAATCAAAAGTGAGTGGAAGTGCAAAACCATATTCGCGTTGTGTTAAGATAACACATCTGTAATACCCCGATCTTAGGTTTGAATTTTAATAATTTTTAACAAATTTTATTTAATTCTTTAGCGACAATTTTACAAGTAAGAATATTTGCATCTTTTTAACGACAAACTCTCACCTAGCATTGGTATATTAACATTGGGCGGCTTACAGCGACAAAATTAGGGAACACTATAATTACGATATTAACGACAAGGGTGAAGCGTGTGACGCAACAACTGTTGATAAACTTTTCTAATACATAAAATGTCGTAAGTAATTTTGGGTCTTTTCTTGACAATATTAAAAGTTGGCAAAAGAATTAAATTAACTAATGAAAAATTGGAAGACTATTATTAAAATTGTTCAAGCTAGGTTTTTTTTAGCATATATATAAGATCTTATGGGGTCAGCCGACCCTAAACATTCACAACCTTGTGGAAGACGGCTGAGCAGGGTACGGGAGAGAGAGGAAGAAAACTTGGCAAAAAAATTTCCGGCGAAACCTTCCGGTAAGATTTCTACCTCCTCTCCTTTAATCAATTACCTTTGGAATGTTGTATGAATCGACGGCTATCTGTAGATTTTAGGGCAAGGGAAGAGACCTTGCCGTGAAATGGGTATCATATGGGTTGTGTGTGTGTTGTATATGCATATATGTGTACGTGAGTGCGGGGCTGTGGTGCATGTGTGCGTGTGTTTTTTTTTTGGCAGCAAGAAGGGAGGGCTCACGGCTGTGATGGATGTTGGGCGAGAGTTGAGAGACTTGTACATAGATTATGGAGAGAAATATGGAAGGATAAGAAAGGGTCACATGACTGTTGCGGCAGAAACGGGAACGGCTGAACGATTGTGTTGATGCGGCCATGTGCGATGACGAAGAAGAGGGAGCAGTAGAGCAGCGAGGCCGTTGCCGGCGAATGCCGTGGGGCTTGGGCAAGAAGAAAACCCCTGTGTGTGCGTGCAAAAGTGTGTATGTGCCATTAGTTGTATGAAATGGGTCTCTGAAAGTGGGAAAGAAAATGGTTAGTAGGAATTGTGTGGGTGTGCGCATGAGTGTGGTGTGGGTGTACACAGCCGTGTGTGTTTTGGCAAGTGCTGTGTGTGTTTCGGCATGTATATGTAACTGTGGGTTCTTGTGTTTATGAAAGAAGAAAGGAGATGGATGGGGCAGCCGTGGTGGCTGCCATGAAAGGAGGATGTGGAGTATGGGTGAAGTGTTGGTGGGTTGTATATGTATTAATGTGTATATAAAAGGGCATGTGGGAGCCATGAAAGCAATGGGGATCTCCATGAATTCAAGCCGTGACCACCATGGTTTTTTTTAAAGAGAGAGAGATAGTTTGGGCAGTCATGGGACTGCCGTGGGGGGAGGGGTGTGAATTGAGAAGTGTAAAGAAGTTGTGTGAGTGAATTAGATGTTTGAAAGTGTGTGCATGTGGTGAATATTTTGCATCTCATGTGAGTGCAACTGGGGTGTAAGGGAGATAAATGGGTCTACATGAGGCAGTGGGCTCAAAAGCAAGGCTGCCGTGGGCGTGGGAAGGGCCTGATGCGTGGCTGTGTGAGTTAGTGTGTGCGGCGCGAGGGTGCATGAGTTTGGGCTGTGAGCGTGCGTGAGTGTAAAGCTGTGTTTTGTGTTTATAAAGAGGTGGAAGTGCAAGTGTGTGCCTGTGTTGCAGTGAAGAGTAGAGTAATGTGTATACAACCTTATGGCTGTAGATGAGGGGGAGCTAGTGGCTGTATAGGTTCAAGTATACAAATGAGAGCTTGGGGTGAAACTTATACATGGGTGTGAGAGTTGAGAGAAAGTATGTAAACATGGGTGTACCCATGAAAAGGGTGGGCAAGAAAATGAAGGCTACTGTCTTGAAAGGTTTGTGTGTGTGCGTATATTTTGAATGTGGTTGGGTATTGTAAGCTTGTGAAAGTGTGTGTTAGGTGAGGGAGTAAATGAAAGTGAGTGGTTCTGGTAAAAGAGGACGGATGGGTTGTATGAAGAAGAAGACACTGTAGCGAGAGAGGGAAAGTCTTGTTTTTGAAATTAAACTCAAAAGTGTCGCTAATGAAAATATTGTTTTAGTATTTCTTTCCAAAATTTTAAGATATACCTACAAATTTATTTGGACAAAAGTCAAAAGAGTAACCTATATTATTTTTGCAAGATCTACACACGGTAAAACGTTCAGATTTTTCGGAGCTCGGGAAGCATGCTAACTAAATTTATTCGAAAAAGAGATTTCGATGCATTTTAATATAGTAAAGTAAGTTATTAAATTCTGAAACTCCCAAAATAATCTTACGTAGCTAAGATAAGATAGTTTCTAAAGTTTCCAAAGGTTTTAAAGTCGTTTGCTATTTTAGCATCGTTAGCGACGTAGCGCCCGAGCGATTATCGCGTTACGGTTAACTATTAAAATAGTTTACAAAATCATTTTTAAGAACCTCTTCTGATTAGATTTAGAAAAAGTACAAAACACAAACTTCTCTTATTCCTGGGAAACCTTCGACGTGGAATTTTCTCAGATTTTTTCGGGCATGGGACATGTCTGAAATAATTTTATTTTTAAAACAGGCTTTTGAATTATTTAACATAGTAAGCAAGATTTTTCTAAACCTAGAATTTTATAGTGATCTAAAATTACTGTGATGCTTGAGTGGTTTAAAAATATTCTTTTAGGTTAGATCCAGGTGGATAATGGTACGTTAGGCATCGGGGGCGAATAGGAAATTTTACAAAGTACGAGGGGCGGTTTGGTAAACTTCACTCACTCAGAAGAAACGTAATACTTAGGCGTGCTCGAGCGGTAATTAATGACGTCCTTGTGGTTTGTTATTTAGGTTTCGGTAGTCAAGAGATAGGAGCGACTGTTGATCGAGCTCAAGAACCAATTACTGAGTAAAGTGGCTCCTGCCGTATTCCTCCGTATACCCTATTTTTTGTTTATGTATATGTATAAATGAATTGTTCCAATTAGAAGTTTTAAAGCCTTTTACATGCTACTGCTTTTGTGTAAATTGTTTGATGAGAAAATGCATAAAAAATGCCATGGAATGTTTTCTATGAGTAGTATTTTAAAGTTGGCTTATGTTGAATGAGACGGTATTTTTGGCTTGGTTGTTGCGCCCCATATCCACGGGGGAAAGTTGGATTGTTGGGTCCTGGTCAATGGGACGATACGTTGACGCACAGTACTGTTGCTCGTGGTGCGCCCTTGTGTCCACACCAATATGTATCCCGGACGAAGGAGGGATTGTGGGCCCTAGTCGGGGGGGGGGGGGCGCATACCCTGACCAAATAATGTTCATCCAGGTGGAGTAGGGATTGTGGGCCCTAGTCAGGGGGGAACGTACGCTGACCGCAACATACTTATGTTATGATGAACTGTGATAGTTGTTGATAAGCCAACTTGATGTCATACTGCGTTTCTGAGAATCTTGGGTGAATTGCTTTCAAAAAGTATATATATGCATATTATCTCTTGTGAAAATATTTACCAATTTTAAATTGAAGAAAACCATGGCATGTTTCATGTTCTTATGAATCCCAAAATCTATTTTAGGGATATAGTTTGTGTACTTACTGGGGCCCAAGCTCACCCCTTTTTATAAATGTTTTCAGGCGATCAACTAGATGAACATGAGTATTACGAGGGAAATGAGAATGTAGCTGCAGGAGATGCTCATTAGGAAGTTGTTTAAGCCCTTGAGAAATTGTAGGACTGCCAGTTATTTATTTGAATTGTTCGTAGCTTAATTTTAGGAGGTTTCTTTAAAATAAATGCTATTGGTCTCTATGGAGGATTTCAGTAAAGATGCTTTGGGAAAGAGTTGTAAGGGCATCTTTAGAAATTCATGTTATGGTGTTAGTTAATGTAAGATTTTAGAATTGTGTACAGGTTTTAGCGAGTAAGGCCTGGCAGAGCCCTAAATTGGAGTCTATTGGGTCTGCGGCCGGTCACGTGCCTAACTCGTGGGCCTGCCCGTGGGTTTGGGTCGTGACAACATCTCTCTGTAATGACTCCGGTAACAGTTTGGACCTATTTGATTTAAGGCACAGAAGTGTGCAATGAACTCATATTAGTTATAGTTTTCTGTCGTTCTATGAAGTGTATGCAGAACTATAAGTATGCAATGCAAAGCTATGTTAAGATAACACGCCTCTCTGTGATGAACTTGACAATAATTTGAACTCGTTGTTTTGAGGTATTAGAGTCTGCAGTGAAAGCTTAGTGGCTATAGTTTTACTGTCTGTTGCGAGGTGTAAGTGCTTATATGAATTGGTTACTGTACTCATGTTAGCCTTGGTAAACCGCAGGTCATGTGTGACCATTGTTTAGTATTTCAGTATGCCTTGATCTTAGAGTTGAGCTTACAGTCATAAGAAAATCATGCAATTGATGGAATTTCTGATGTAATATCGACATAAGGTGGGGGAAGTCTATCATATTAGAGCTTGACTTAATCTGTTTGACATGCGCGAAATTCAGAGCGGTGTAGGTTCTGTTCAGTGAATTCTGTACCCGTTAGGTCATCATTCGTGAAATTTTGGAATCGTTAGAGTGAAGTGATTAGCCGACAGGGTTTCAGTTTAGTATTATGATTTGAATTTCATCGGTTGTTTTTAGATATCTGTGGGCAGTGATTTGGGTATGAAAGTCAGAAATAGCTTAGATTAGCTATTAGGGTATAGTTATCTGAGCGGTGCCACGTAGGTGTGATGTGTAAAAGTGATAAGTGATGAGATATTCGCGAGCAAATTTTGAGGACAAAATTTTTATAAGGGGGGAAGCATGTAATATTTCAAACTTCGGAGTCGGTTAAAGTAACCATCTGGGCTCCAAAAAATAAATGGGCGTTAAATTTAAGTAATGTTTGGGTATTAGTGGAGATGCAAGCTTAAAAGAATTTTGGGGCAAAGATGTAATTTTTAAAAATTTTAGGGTTATTTTGCAATTTTAAAAAATATGGTGCACGAGATGCATGTTTTTATTAAGTAACATCATTTTGATGATAATTGGGTGTTAAAGGGTTAAATGAGGGGTTAATATGGCTTTGGGATCAAAGTGTAAATTTTCTAAACTAGAGGGGTCAAAATGCAATTTTAGAAACATGAGGGGCCAAAGTGTAAATTTTGAAAGTTTGCAAAGGTGTCACAATTTGGGAAGAATTCAGCTAAGTGTTTGCCACCTTGATTAATTGAGCTGACTAAGTGTTGGGAAATAATAAACTATTGTGGGGATAAGAATCATGAAGTGAAAATACAAAAGAAAATTGGTTGGGGTGTAAAGTGGAAATAAAGGGAAGTCAAGAACAACCAAAGGACAGGAACAAGAAGGAACCAGCGGGAAGAAGAAAAAAAGGGGGAAGGAAAAAGGGGAAGAGAAGAAAAAAAGGGGAAGAACCTAAACCCATCAAGGTATGATCTTGAACCCAAATTGCGAAATTGTGGAAACTTAGCTGAAATTCGGTTGAATATACATGGTGTATATATGTGTGTGTGTATTTCAGGTTGCTAGTGGGTATGATTGTGTGTTTAATTGTGTGTAATGGTGTAAATGAAATGGGTTAAGGCATTAACAATTGAATTGTGCTGGCAATCAAAAAATAAATTGCCCAAGAACAAACGGGTTTTAATTACCCAAAACAAACACTCAATATATATTTGCTAACACACAAAGTACAATCTCTAACTCACACAGCTCGTAGGAGCAATCTCTGAACAGAACCTATTTACAAACACTTTCTCTTTTTAGTTCTCTCGTTACAAACAATTGGGACTATGTCCCTTTATATAAGAAGTGGAGAGGCGGTGGGCAAGCTGTGAACATCTAAGGATTTCCAGGCTTTCTTCTCCATGAAGTATATGTACTCTTAAGGAGTAGCCTACAATTGTTGACTCATTCAACAATTCAAAACCAAGTTTACTTTCTCAACATCCTCCCTTAAACTTGGTTTGATCACTCCGAGTATTTTTCTAAACTTGAAAAATATATCAGCTTTAAGTGGCTTCGTAAAGATATCTACAATTTGATTTTCTGATGCACAATACTCAATCACGATCTATTTGTCTTTTACCAAGTCTCGAATGTAATGATGTTCATTATAAATATGCTTGCTACGACCATGAAACACTAGATTCTTTGTTAAGGCGATTGCCGACTAGTTATCACAGAAGATTGTTGTAGGACCATCTTGTTGATGTTGTAATTCACTAAGCATTCTCCGCAACCAAACCGCTTGAGTAGCACAACTAGTTGCTGCTATATACTCCCCTTCCGTTGTTAAAAGAGCTACTACTTGTTGTTTCTTTGATGACCAAGAAATTGCTCCCAAACCAAGATAAAATACAATACATGAAGTGCTCTTTCGTTTTTTAGTGTCACCACCCCAATCACTATCTGTATATCCAACTAACTCATTGTTATTAGAACTAGAGTAAAATATGCCATCATCAAGTGTACTTTTAATGTATCGCAAAATTCGCTTTGCAGCTTGCCAATGAGACTGCTGTGGTGAATTCATAAATCTGCTTACAATCCCAACTCCATAGACAATGTCAGGTCTAGTTGCTGTTAAATACCTTAAGCTTCCAACAAGTCTCCGAAAATTTGTTGCATTAACAAAATCACCACTTCCATCTTTCACGAGCTTTGACCTTTCTTCAACTGGTATCAGAATTGGATTGCAAGCTTCCATCTTAAATTTCTTCAAGATATCTCCTCATATTTCTTTTGTGAAATAAATATGCTTCTGTTTGTCTGCTTCACCTCTATGCCAAGAAAGTAAGACATTAACCTTATATCTGTCATCTCAAATTGAGCAATCATATCCTCCCTGAATTCTGACAAAAACTTCAAATTGTTGCCGGTGAAGATTAAATCATCCACATAAAAGCAAACAATAGCAATGTCACCATCCTTGTTGGTTTTAACATACAAAGTATGTTCATATGGACACTTATGAAAACCATGATCAGGAAAATAAGTGTCAATATGAGTATACCATGCCCTCGGTGCTTGTTTTAGACCATATAAAGCCCTTTTTAACAAATAAACTTTATCTTCTTCTTCTTATTTCTTCTCATAACCTGGTGGTTGCTCAACATAAACTTCTTCTTCAAGTATACCATTTAGAAATGCAGACTTGACATCCATTTGATATATTTTCCAGTGACTTTGAGCAGCTAGAGAAATGATTATACGAACCGTATCCAATCTAACAACATGAGCAAATACTTCAAAGTAATCAATACCTGGCTTTTGCTTGTATCCTTTTGCCGCTAACCTCTCTTTAAAACGTTCCACTTAACCATTAGGCTTGTACTTTGTTTTGTACACCCACTTGACTCCAATAGGCTTCTTTTCTTTTGGTAGAGTAGTTAACTCCCATGTATTGTTCTTCTCAATGGCATGAATTTCTTCATTCATTGCTTTAATCCAACGATCATCATTAGCTGCTTCCTCGAACGTTACTAGATCACAATCAGCAAACAAAGCATATGGGCAACTTCCTCCTCATTATCATCATCAGGATCATTATCGTCACCGACTTCATAATCTTGTAAATAAGTAGGCGGATGACGATCACATTGCGAGTGTCTAAGTAAAGGTGATACATGTGGAGATGACTCTTCGGGAACAACAAGAGATGACTTTCTGGGAATTGGAGGTGAAGACGGCTCACCTACTTGATTAATTGCTTCTACTTCGTTGTTTATGAATAACGGTACTGGCAACGATCTCTTTTCTTCTTCTGACCCATCTCGTACTCCATCTTCGTCAAAAGTAACATCCCCCCGACTGATTATCACCTTTTTAGTCTTTGGGTTATATAGCTCGTAACCCTTTGTTTCCAAACTATAACCAATAAAGATGCATTTTTTAGCCTTGCCAACAAGTTTCTTTCTCAGCTGATCAGGTACATGTAAATAGGCAATACAACCAAACACCCTCAGATGACTAATATTAGGCTTTTGTCCGCTCCATGCTTCTTGTGGAGTTTTATCACACATACTTCTAACAGGGCACCTGTTCAAAATATAAACCGCACAAGCCACGGCCTCCGCCCAAATTTTTTTAGGTAATTTCTTACAATGCATCATGCTTCTCACTATATCCACAATAGTTCTGTTTTTCCTTTCTGCCACTCCATTTTGTTGAGGAGTATACCTGGCCGTCAACTGATGCTTAATTCCATGCTTTCTTAAGTATTCATCACAAACAATATATTCAGTTCCCCTATCAGTTCTCAAAGTTTTGAGAGAATAACTGCTTCGCTTTTCAACATATGCCACAAAATTCTTGAGTACTTCACCTGCATCAGATTTTTGCTTTAAGAAATAAACCCATGCCTTTCTATTAAAATCATCAATGAAAGTAATAAAGTATTTGCTACCTCCATTAGATGGAACTTCCACATAGCATAAGTCTGAATGCACAAGCTCAAGTGAACTTTTGGCTCTCCATGGCTGTCTTATAGGAAATGGATCTCTATGCTTCTTCCCCATAACACAGGGCTCACAAACTTGATTAGGAACATGAATAGTTGGCAAGCCTAAAACCCATTCTTTGTTTGCAAGAAACTTAATGCTTCCAAAATTCAAATGGCCAAGGCGCATATGCCACAACTAATTATCATCGATAATCACAGAATTACAATAAGAAGATTTACCATAATTGATATTCATCAGAAATAAACGGTTGGTTGACATCTTTGTCTTCAATATTGTGCCCTTTTTTGCATCACTCAGAATGCATCCGTGCTTGTTAAAACACAAATCATAACCCTTTTCTGCTAGCTGTCCCACACTCAATAGATTTTGACAAATACTAGGAGCATAGTATACTTCAGAAATATAATTTGAAGACCCATCATTAATAGCAATCCTCCCTTTCCCTAGAACTGGAATTTTGTAGTTATCATCAAGTTTCACCGAAGAATGAAAGGACTCATCTAGATCAGAAAAAACTTCTTTGTTTCCACTCAGGTGATTACTGCAACCCGAGTCTAACAACCACTGACCATTATTAGAACTAGTCTCATGACTAGCCAGCAATAAGGTTTCTGGATTATCATCATGTGCTACTCCAGCGTGATTCTCTTTATTTTCTAATCTTCCAGCATGACATTCTTTACTATAATGGCATATTTTCTTACAGTTGTGACACTGGACATGCGACTTGCATTCAAATTGATAGTGGCCATACTTTTTGCATTTATAACACTGAATATTTGATTTATCCTGAGAAGATTCGTTACCTTATTCTCCTTGTCTGGCAGCGCTTCTGAGATTCCTGCCTCCTCTACCTCTGAAGTTTTGACCTCTTTGATTTTTCTCTGTTCGACTTGTAGTATCCTCTTTCTCATTCCTCAAATTTACTTGGGCTTTTAATGCTTGCTCCTTTGAGCTTTGTGACCTTTCATTAATCCACATCTCACGTGACTCCAATAAAGCTTGTAAATCATTGAGAGTCATAGTGGTAAGGTCTTTCGATTCTGCAATAGCTGTTACTACATAATCAAACCGACTTGACAGCGTACCCATAATTTTCTCTAAAACATCTTTCTCTGTTATTTCATCACCATTATTTTTCATCTCGCTGACTAGTTTTTCTATTCGTGAAAAATAATCACGAATATTTTCTTCTTTGCCTTGCTCCATTAGTTCGAACTGTCTTTTTAAACCCTACAGTCTTGTTCGTTTAACTAGATCTGCACCTTCATATGTTTTCAATAGAATACTCCAAGCATCTTAGCATGAAGTATTTTTTCAAGAACTGACAGTTCAACTGACTAACATATCAAGAATAAGGTTTTTTCATTAACGGAATGGTCACATACCTGTTGTTGTTTTTCTTCATCCGTCAGCTTATCTTTTTCAATGAAGCCTTTCTCCAGAATTTCTCCATAGCCACCGCTTCTCAAACATAACTCCATTAAATGTTTCCACATCGCAAAATTATTTTTCCCATCAAACTTGAAGATTGTTGATTGCACTTGTTGAATTTGTTGAACTCCACTTGTTGAACTTGACGCCATCTTGTAGAATCTGGCTCTTGATACCAGTTGTTGGCAATCAAAAAATAAATTGCCCAAGAACAAACGGGTTTTAACTACCCAAAACAAACACTCAATATATATTTGCTAACACAGAAAGTACAATCTCTAACTCACACAGCTCGTAGGAGCTATTTTTGTTCAAACCTCTCACTCACGTTTACAAACACTTTCTCTCTCTAGTTCTCTCGTTACAAACAATTGGGACTATGTCCCTTTATATAAGAAGTGGAGAGGCGGTGGGCAAGAGGGAGAGGCGGTGGGCAAGCTGTGAACAGCTAAGGATTTCCTGGCTTTCTTCTCCATGAAGAATATGTACTCTTAAGGAGTAGCCTACAATTGTTGACTCATTCAACAATTCAAAACCAAGTTTACTTTCTCAATAGATTGTAATGAGTTTAATTTATTTAAGATGAGTTATTGAGGAAATTCATGCGTGATTGTGAGAAGTATGCACCCAGGTGTGTAGCTGATTGAAGGTTGATGATGAAGTGCATGTACAAAAGGTGAAATACTATGTGGGTTGATTTGAACAGTAACCGTTTTCGTCACTAAAGATATAAAAGTAATTAGGCAGTTTTTTCCACGAATTTTTATAAATAGTTAGGGCCAAAGTTAGACAAAGTAGAAAACTGTAACCCCCAATATTTTTATGAGACCTACACTCTGGAAGTTTTTGGAAATTTGTGGGGTTCCCGAAGGGTGCTAAATTAGGGTATTGATTAAAGACATTTGTTGAATTATTTAGCATAATAAACCAAGTTAGTTTAATATGAAAATTTTATGAAAATCCTATTTTACCGGTATGATTCATTGTCTAAAATTTTGAGCCATTCTGAGGCCAATATGTATTCTTTTTTCAGAACTGGTCTTTTAGCGCTCAATCCAAACACCGATTCAGGATTTTCGGGCAAAAATTTTTTAAAGTACTTTTTAGTCAATAAATGACATCAGGATGCTTAAAATAGCATTTAAGATATTTTGGGATTTTTCTTGTGTCGGAAACCCCCAGGGGTATTTTGGTAATTTGACACCCCGAGGGGGGTATTTTGGTAATTTTACCCATAAAGGGTATTTTTGAGGTAATTTACATACGGTAAGGATATTTTAGTGATTTGACTTACAGAAAGATTATTTTGATGGTTTAAGTTTAACAGGATATTTTAGTAATTTGCCACCCCGAAGGGGTATTTTGGTAATTTGACCTAAGAAAGGTATTTTTGTGTAAATTGACATAAAATAGGGTTATTCGGGTGATTCTACTTACGGGAAGACCGTTTGGGTGATTTAAGTTCGAGAGGGGCATTTTGATAATTTTACATACGCGGCGAGGGAGGTTCATTTTAGGATCATGTGTGAGTCCTAATTAAGTTATAATATTGTTCTGTTGACTATTATCTGATGATTTGATAATCTCATCTAGGTTAAAATTTAGGACATTCGATTAGATAATTTACCTGCGGATCCAGATAAGGGATTCTATCTGAATCCTGGGTAAGATTTTTGTCCAAGCCCTTATTCTGATAACTCATACTCGTAAGTACACATTTGATCTATTTATGGCTAATGCCAAACTCTAAATTATGTACTGATATCAGCATGTTATTGCCCAGAAAACTCTAATGTTGAACCTGAATCAATTATTTGAAAATCTTGTGATGCTCGCCTGTTATTGTATGCTGAGAAAATTTGATAATTGTTTGTATTAATTCTCCTGAATTGTTGTGCTTAAATTCGATAATTATTCGCAATCGTTTTTGCTATTTATTTGTGATTTTTCTATTGAAAATTTTGATTTCTTTTGAAAATTTCGAACGCTAACTTATGTCAGTATGATTATTGTTATTGGAATTCGAATTGATTTCGGAGATTTGAGCTTATGTTAAAGCTCATCGATATTGTTGATTTTTCCGTGTTGACCTGAGAATCTGTTATGTTCTGAGGCGGACGTTATAAGGCTGGTCTGAATCCTGCATGGAATGCAGGCCAAGTGGACTGGTAATTATTCTGGTACATCATGCATGTGTATACTCTGTTAGCTTGCCAGAATGGCATTGCTATTGCCCAGGAGCAACATTGATTTTTTATTTTATCTGCTATGTATATTGTTGTGACTGCTACGGACATGACTGGAAAGTATTCTCTGAAATACTTTGTACTTGTGTTTGAAAATTTTGGGGAAATCTTTATTGTATTTTGAAAAGAACTGTCTCAGATGATCTGTGTACGTTTTGAAATCTTTTGGAAAACCATCATTGTATCTCAGAATTGATGACTTTGAAAAGGATCTTTTGTTGATTGTTTTGGGACCCTTTGTGATTGTATTTGGCAATTTTGGTATCTTATTTATGATGAATTTGGATCCTATTTGGAAATCATTGAGTTGTGATCGTTTGAATTATTCTGGAAATCTCCATCAGTTGGATTCTTGGAATCGTCTTGTAATTCTTTTGTTGGTCCTTGAACGACCTTACTAAGCTCTCAAAAGCTCACCCTTCGTTTGACTCCCTTCTATAGGTGATGATTAGCAGTAGCAGGTTCGGGAATGGGTTAGAGTCTGTGTGAGGTTCTGGTAAGCTTGCCACTATAGTGTAAGGTGACCCTTGCGCGGGTTTGTACTGTCGATTCATTTTACCAGGTTATTGAGAACCTAGGTTTCAATAGTTAAGTTTGAACTGTTATGGAAATCTTATATTTTAAGGAATTTGGATCGGTGTTGGATCGAATGCTTTAAAGTATGTGTTGGTGAACATATTTGACAGGTTTGATTTGATCCGGTAGGTTAACGACCCTGGAGTTCGGGGTGCGGAACTCTGGATTTCTGGGGCGTTACATCAGATAACAAGGAGAAGACCCAAGGGCCCCAACAACAAAAACCCGATTCTAGCACCAACCAATCAAACAACATCCGAAAATAATGAGGACAACTTTTGACCAAGAGCGATCCATCACCACACCGACAGTCGCTTAACTTGCCATAGCCATAAGTTGAGATCCCCAACAAACCCTAAATACAAAAGACTATCCTAATTTATCACATCACTACGCACCGAAAAAATTAGCGGTGGTGACAGAGACGGGGGATAAAGGGACAAAGGGCACTTCTCAGAAGAGAAGAGGAGAAGGCGAAAATCACCTTTTGGGTTTCTCTCCAGCTCTCTTTAATGATGTAACATCATGAACATGAAAGGATAAAAGTTTAATCTATGTGTGTCGATATTTTTCTAATGAATGGCGGCTTATAATTTGGTTTCTATGGTGTATAATGAAGCCTTATTTCATTTATATAGGAAGGACATGAAATATAGCCATTATAGATATTAAATGTGCAAAAATAACTATTGTAGTCGACTATATGCCCAATGGAGTCGACTGGGTCACCATAAACTAGACGTTGGCCTTACGCCTTGAAATAGCCGTTGGAACTAGATCGGAATGCAGTCAATTGAAATATCCTACTGCCTATCGGCTGTCTCACGGAACTCCCTTTCATATTAATTTTGGCATAACTTTCTCTAGAAAAATAAAATTGAGGTGCCTTTTCTTGTGTTGGAAAGGTAATGAAGAGCCTATCAAAATATGAAAAAAATAGCTCCAAAAATATTTTTAAGAAAATCTGAGTAAGCTACAAAGTTAACTCATTTTCAAGAAACATACTTGTGTGAAAGGTTATGAACTCACATGCAATGCACAAGATATCCTAAAGTCATTTTAGGTCATAGTCATCAATTCAAGTATCAAACCAAGACTAATTATATAATAATAAAGATTAATCATAATTCATAATAACTTAACTTGTGTATTCTTTATTGCTTTTTGACAATGAACTTGATGAAACTTCCATAGCATGTCCACTATAACTTTAAGCTTTTTTTGGCTTTAACTTTTGAGATGATTGTTCATGCTTTACCTACAGTAAACTGGCTTAAGCAGTCTTTTGTTTTCCTCTCTTGCTCGGGATTAGATGTAATTCTAAAACTAACCTCCACAGATAAATATATAGGTACCAAGATTTCTAGCTGGTACGTATTGTTTTTGCCTTCTATCGATACGAAACCCTTAATGTTTCACACGATTCTATTACCTGTAATTGACGATCGTAAGGGCAAAAACTCTACATAGTAGGGGAAACTCAAGTTTTGGGCCGAGATATGCAACTCTGTACGAGGTTGTCTCACCATATAGGGAGGTACTAAGAGAGGGTGGTTGGAGGAAGAGATGCTTCTGTGATAGTGGGACCAACTTAGGTTCCGTACTTCATTGTTTGGTTATAGTAACATGTGTTCATCCTTCCTTTTTGGTAATAACATTCTTTAATAATTCTCATATTTTAAGTCAAAATGCATTATTTTGTGTGTGCATAGATTTTAACTAAAAAAGTAATGATATGATTTACTTTACGTTTTGGAGAGGGAGAGAAAGAAATGGCTATTTTGTGTCCTAATTTGTTGTAACTAATGGCTTATTTTTCACTTGACTCATAAAAGTATATGTAGTTGCTCTAGGGTCTAAAACGGTGCCGAAACCGTACCGGTACAACTATCTACCACTATTAGAAAAAACATGTACTTTTTTTAGTCTTTTTGGATAAGAAAGAGCTCTTAGTTCAGTTCGGTAGAACGTGGGTCTCCAAAACTCCATCCATACGTTGGGTCCATCTTTAGTAGTTCTTTCCCTGATAGGTCCAGCTTAGTTATCGATAGAGTGGATAAATCTGCCAGGGTGAAAGGAACCCCCACTAGGGAGTAAATCGATGTTTATAACTATGCTAATCTCAACTACATTATTTCTACCACGCTCTGTAAAGAGGGTTAGGATTAGCGACAAAGGATTGTCGTTATTACCATTTCTTTAGTATCGCAAAAATCTAGTGTAAGGAAATTCTTTGTTGATGGAATACATTTAGCGAGGCACAGTAGAGGACTTTTGTCCAAGTGGATAAATTCCGCACGACCATGTAGTGACAAAGAGGCATATGTTCCACAGGGTTAGGTGATGTTTCTAGAATAACCGAAGCTATGCTAATGATAGTTTGAGTACAAGTTTCAAGTACAACATCTCTGCTGATCGTTCTAGAGGGGTTGCAAGCTTGAGGCAGCAAAACTTAGGTAATTTTGAGATGATTCGTGTTATATATAGCCGCAGTAAATTAGATTCAACACCCTTTTATTTTTCTCTCTTGCACAGGATTTAGACGCTATCTTTAAACTAACCTCCATAGTCATATATACGTACTAATACTGGGAATATCGGCCGGTAAGTATTGTTTTTGCATGTTATCGATTACGAAATTCTTTCTACTTTCTACTAAAAATTTCTAGTCGTACCAGCCGAAACACTACATACTATGAGAAACTCAAGTTTTGGCCGAGGTATGCAACTTTGTACCGGGTTGTTCTAGCTTTTGTGCAAGCATGAGTTTGTCGATAACATTATTGCCGACTAATCTATTGGTGTCATGAGCACCTTTTCCCATTCCCCTCCGAGTCACTACCTCCTCAAATCACGCCACCACCAAACACTGCCATGGTGTTACGAGTGACACCTTCTTCACCTTCTCGTTCAATCATAACAAGCCTTTCCAAATTCTAATCAAATCATACACCTTTTGATCCAGACAACGTGCACCTAAATTATTCAGAGTTTTCTGCGAGTGTTATGGACGGAAGCTTGAATTACCATAACCTCTTTGATGCGATTGTGGATGGTTTTCTATTCGGCTATGCAAAAAGAAGGAAAGAGCAATGTAGCTGTTGTGGTGTCCGAGACTGTTTGGCCTTTAGCTGGGAATGGACAATACACAAGCTAGAGCTTGCAGCAATGTACAACAAGAATTTTATGCCACCCATCAGTGGTAACAGGACATCAAAGAGGCCCAATGCCCTCATAGAAATGGTTTTATCTTTGCCATGTTCAATGAGAATCTCAAGCCTGGAGGTGTGGAGCAGAATTTTGGACTTTTTTTATCCAAGCATGGAACCTGTCTTCTCTGTATTTCCACCCCTAGGAAAATGATATCAAGTAGGTGGTAAGGCACCAAAGAATCGCATTGATGTGCCCTAAATCTGACCTATTAAATAAAATCTATTGATTGATATATATATATATATATATATATATATATATATATATATATATGTGTGTGTGTGTGTGTGTGTGTGTGTGTGTAACATGCTCTCCTATTTGACATCTCTCTCTCTCTCTCTCTCTCTCTGTGTGTGTCATTTGGCATACAACTAATCAAATTAATTTTACTCTTTTCTCTGTCTTCCACCTCAACATGTCCCATTGAAAAACAACTCTCTCTCAAATTTATATCTCTCATTCATATCTTGAAATATTCCTATATTTTATGCAAATCCTATATGCTTTCACAATCTAACAAAATTAATATCTCTTATTTTATTACAAGTGTGTGTGTGTGTGTGTGTGTGGGTGTGTATGTTTATACTCTTCTTAGTATGGTTTATTAGTAAAAACCTAAATACATGGGTTAATGTTATTGTTACTAAAATTAGTAAAAAAAAAACAGAAATAGCATTATTTGTCATTACTATTGGACATATAAGTATGAGTTTCTAATAATTATTATTTCCGTGTGCAACGCATGAGGTCAGAACTAGTTTGCAATAGAAAGTATGACCTTTTCAAAGCGGCCTTGGTTTTCTCTTGCGAATATCACTATTCATTAACTCATATACTATAATGTTGTCGTTACTGATTCGAAAAGTAGTATTTAAGTGACTAAAAGTATTTGAATCCTAAACTTAGGTACCAAAAAATGGCCCATATGTTTATTGGTATCTTTATATTAGGTCTGAAACATAGCCTCTATTGCTCGGGACAGGCCTAGTTCTAACAAAGTCTAGGC
This sequence comes from Escallonia herrerae, assembly GCA_033070095.1. Lineage (NCBI taxonomy): Eukaryota > Viridiplantae > Streptophyta > Magnoliopsida > Escalloniales > Escalloniaceae > Escallonia > Escallonia herrerae. The sequence goes on along the minus strand of JAVXUP010003115.1, from coordinate 61,127 downwards.
TGTTTGAGCAAAAGCAAATTTTTGTAAGGTAAATCAAGCAGAGCTTGCAAATGCCTTTCTTTTATATGCGACTTGTAGTTTTTGTTCTATTTTTTTGTCAAATAAGCAAATGAAATCGATCCAACATAAACCAACATTTGAAACTTGTTGGCTGAACAAGGTAACAATTGAAAGTTTTCTTTTATTCTTTTGCATTTTTACGTATTAAAATTCTTAACTTAGTTTTCATATGCATAAAGGATATGACTAATAATCCACATATTCAAGAAATAAAATCAAAGACTATATTTTTCAGGGTAAGAAACTAAAGTATGCACAGCATGAGTTTCAAACCAAATGTCAGAAAACCATATTACTCATATAAATCGATGTACAATATCACAAACTATAAAAAATCTTTGATTTAATCAGCCGGCAAATTTATGATACCTACCATTATCAGAAATCACACTGTATCTTTTGTTGTTGATGTCCTTGTTTTTGAAATGATTGCGTCCTTAATGATCCTTTTATTTTGAAGTTATAAAGAGTTGTAATGATGTTTCTTTGCATATTCCATGTGCAGTCTCACTCAGTGAACTCATAACCAGTGTAAATTTCTCTCCACATTTGTTATTGTTAGCTTTGTTTTAAGGTAATATTTCATATCAAGTGTTTGTTCTTATATATAATGAAGGGCATGCTAGACCCTGTTCAGTTTTGTTCAAACTCAAAAATTTACCCATGAGACTGCTTAACCAAAAAATCTGTCTGAAGCCAAGCACTTCAAGTAACGGGGATATGTTTTGTCCTTTTAAGATGAAAAAATATGATCCACGATGATCAGCTTGTCCTTACTGTATCTAAATGATGCGCAACTAAATATGTCATATAAAGTGGATTACGATCACTTTAAACTAGTAAAAAATGAATATTATCTTATTAATGGTAGATGTGTTATTCTATGAGGGTAGAAGATGCGATGTACAAACAAGAATGTGTTGCTTCTCAACAACATATATAATTTTCAGCGCCAACAAAGTAATTGCTTTCTTTATGATTCTTACCATTAAACACCAAGTGTTAACCTTGACATCCACCTAGACACACGCTGATAACCGTTTCCGACGTAGCGTATCAAACTCATCAAAGATAATTAGTTTTGAACTCGTGCGTTACACACGGAAATATTTTTGATAATAATTAGTGAAGTGTTAATTAAGAAAGGTCATATATGACTATTAGTAACAATAGTAAAAATAGTAAAAGCGATGGCAAGTGCGTGTTGCAACAATTGCAATCTAAACAAATCATAAAGTTATAGTTACAGCACTTGTGCTTCAACCAATTTAATAATTATCAAGTGAATAATTTTTAAAAGAAACTTTATAATGTAAAATAGTTGACGAATCAGGAGATCTAGTGATCACCAGATAAATCATGAGATATGTAAGTCATCACCATAAGGTGATCAAATCACGATCTTGATCAAATTCAAGTTTCAAGGTAGATGCAAGTCATCAAATTCAAATTATATTAAAATTAGTTGAATTTTGATAGTCAAATGCAACAAACGTAGATAATTTTGCAATAGAAAAGGTATTCAAATTCAAATAAGTTAAATACGTGAGAGAAACATATGACAAAAAAGGAAAAAGGAGAAACATTAAATTAATTTTTTTTATCCACATAGCAAAAGAAGAAAGTGTACACGTAGGCGGTGACGTGAACACTTTCTCTCAACTTTGACTTTCACACACACACACACACACACACACACACACACACACACACACATATATATATATATATATATATATATATATATATATATATATATATATATATATATTAGATTTGTGGGAACCAAAGACCCCATAGCTCCCTTGATAAGCTAACACACTTTGCATTTTAGTTGCTAAATGGTTTGTATCTTTTAAGCATCAGCTAACCCCGGGGAGATTTTTTAGTTGTTCGAAAGCTTCGAATCTCTTCGGTGCTACCATGCATGAGCTTTTATAAAGCCATGGTACCACTTTTAAACAATATCGTATACCAAGGGTTATCTTTGGTTAAGAGAGGAATACATAATCCTCATACGATGGGGGTTTCTCGAGCACCTCAATATTTTTTTGGGATGGTCTAAGTACACCGCATAAAATGATGCATCTAGAGGTTAACTGGGTGGGGCAAGACACCTTTCTTATAATCCCCAGCTTGGGATGTTGTACATGTTTCTTGCTTTCTGAATAGCTGTCTAACATGGTAACTTGTGCCGGTACATGCCATGACAATCTATCTTATCTCTAAATCTATTACATTTAATTAATAAGTGATTTATTTTTGTAGGGGCCGGGGGACAAAAAGATATCTAACAAATTAGAACCAATATTGTTACTTTAATTGACATAACCTTTTCCAATTGCCTTCGCTATATTTACAGCAACAATACAAAGCTATATATCAAACAACAAGTTGCAGTTTAATGCTCACCTTTCGTACTTTGTGTCCTCCTCGAACGCTAAAGGCACCCAAAGCTAATAGATCAACTATCAGGCGGCGCTAGACAAGCTAACACAAATAGGTCTGGCTGCACCGGCCACTAACAGCTCAGCTTTGAGTCCAAATGCCAACTTATAATTTGGAATATGCTTTCCGGAAAATAATATTTCTTGAAAACATTTTCAAGAATTTCAAATTTTGTTGTTTGAGTGTCGTGCAATGATACAAATATTTATACACAAAAAGAATATGTTTTTCACTGTTTGGGCATTGTTTTGAGTGTGGGTGAGTGGGAGGCACTACAAGAAAATAAGGATTTTGTGACGGACTTTTAGCGACGGAAGGATTTTCATCGCTAAAATGTCTTTTAGCGACGGATAAACCCGTTGGTAAAATGTCCGTCGTTAAAACATTATAAGCGACGGAAAGGTACCGTCGCTAAAAGTTCCGTCATTAAAGATATCATTTTGTCGACGGGCTTTTAGCGACAGTGTCATTTCGTCGCTAAAAGTCCTTATATAAAACAGCTTCGTGCCCCTCCATATCCGCGTGCCACCAACGCTGTGCCACCAATTCCCTCCACCGCCACCCCACCAAGGCCCTCCATTGTCGCCTTGCCACCAACACTACCGCCGCCGTACCACCTCTATGTATGTCCATTTGCCCTAATTTACTTTAATGCATGTTTAAGCGCCATTTGCCCTAATTTTCTTCAGTTCTGATTTATGTCCACTTGCCCTAATTGGAACTTGCCCTAATTTGTTTATGGAATTATGATATGTTTCTTATAATTTTAATTATTTTTAATTGCTGATGGAATTGATTTTGTAACTGATGGAATTAGTTTGTTTAATTGCTGATGGAATTGATGCGAATTGATGTATATTACTAGAAAGTATGAAAAATTGAGATTGTTGACGGAGGATGGGACCCAATTGAATTCCGATATCGGATATGTAATTTAGTTGAATGGTGGGTTGACATTAGACTAATATAATTAAGTTAACGCGATAATAATTTAGTTGAAACATCTCATTTAAAACCCCCACCGCCGTGAGGCAGTGTGTTCGAAAGGCAATCTGCTAAGAGAAAATGTATGTGTGTGTTTTAGTGTGTGCTCTGTGTGGGTGCGTTAGACTGTTAGTGTTAGAATGAGCTGTGTGTGTCGGTTATTGCGTGCGTGAGTGTATGCGGTGTAGGTGCGTCGCATGTATTTGCGTGAGTGTAAGGAGCTGTCGAGGCATTTATGTGTGTGTGAGTTATGTGTTCAGTAGTGTGTGTACAATGAATGATACATTGGTGTGAGGTGTTTGTATTGTATTGAGTGTGTAAGTGGAATTGAATGCGGTTGCTTATGTGTGTCTATAAGAGTAGAGGGATTGCTGAAGTAATTAGAGGGTGGTAGTGAATAACCGTGTATACAAATTAGCGTAGTGAAAGGCGAGAGCATTTGGGTAGCAAACTTTGGTCATTAACTTGTGAAATTCTACAGTAAGATACCTTGGATTACGTTAAAATTTTTAGTAAAAGTTTACAATTTTTTGAAATAGTGTATTTTTTAACCCTAAATTGAATGCAATAATCCAATCGGACCCTAAATTGAACTAATTGAACCCTAAATTGAATGCCCAAATTCAATCGAACCCTAAATTGAACTAATAGAACCCCTTAATTGAACCCTAAATTGAAGTAATTAAATCCTAATTAAACCCTAAATTGAATGCCTTAATCGAATTGAACCTAATTGAACCCCTAATTGAACCCAAAATTGAATGCCCTAATCCAACCGAACCCTAAATTGAATGCCCTAATCCAACCAAACCCTAAATTGAACTTATTGAACCCCCTAATTGAACCTTAAATTGAATGTCCCAATCCAAACGACCCCTAAATTGAACTAATTGAACCCTAATTAAAACCTAAATTGAATGCCCTAATCAAATCGAACCCTAAATTTAACTAATTAAACCCTAATTTGAATGCCCTAATCCAATCGAACCCTAAATTGAACCCCCTAATTGAACCCTAAATTGAATGCACCAATTCAACCGAACCCTAAATTGAACTAATAGAACCCTCTAATTGAACCCTAAATTGAAATAATTGAACCCTAATTAACCCCTAAATTGAATGCCTTAATCGAATCGATCCCAAAATTAAACTAATTGAATCCTAAATTGAATGCCCTAATCCAACCGAATCTTAAATTGAACTTGTTGAACCCCCTAATTGAATGCCCCAATTCAACCGACCACTAAATTGAACCCTAAATTGATGTAATTGAATCCTAAATTGAATGTCCTAATCGAATCGAACCCTAAATTAAACTAATTGAACCCCTAATTGAAATTGTATTTGAGATTGTTGATGGAGGATGGGACCTAATTGGATTGAATGTGTGATTTTTATTGCATTGAACATTTGAGAATTGAGAATTGAGATTGTTGACAGAGGATGTGACCCAATTGGATTGAATGTGTGATTTTTATTAATTTTTATTGCATTGAGCATAATATAATTGAGAATTGAGATTGTTGACAGAGGATGGGACCTTATTGGATTGAGATCCCTGTTAGGTAGCACAGACACGGACACCGCGTCCGATCGACGCCGACACCGAAACAACGTATTTTAGCCTTATACTTGTGGACACCTCTTCAATGGGTGTCCGACACGGTGTCCGGAAATTAAAAAATAAATCAATGTCTTCAAACACCGCTGAGAGGTGTTGGACACGTGTCTGTAGGTGTCCGACATGTGTCCGGATGTATCGATGAGGTGTCGAGGTGTCGGTAGGTCACGGACACCCCGTCCGATCGACACCGACACCGAAAATGTCACATTTTGGCTTTATACTTGTGGACACCTCTTCAAGGGGTGTCCAACACCTCTTCAAGGGGTGACGGACATGGTGTCCGACATTTAAAAAATAAATCAATGACTTCTGCCAAATTATTATTTTTAATGTGATAATGTCTTTGTAATATATCTATACGAAGTCAGCTATGGTAGGATACGGGCTATTCGTGGCCGGGGTGGACGCGGCACAGAGTGCTCACGTACAGCAGATGGGGCTCCAGCTCTAGCTATCACCCTAGCCCCAGCCCGATACAGATTCATCTCACACGCGCGTTGATTCTCCTTCTTCCGTGGGTTCTACCTCAGGTATAGTTGATAACGGTGTTTAGTACATTTTTGCTAGCCTTATATTTAAATTAAATTTAAACTATATTAATATCTGTGTTTTCTAGGATCTCGACTAGGCGGTGGCCCGACATGCGGGGTATGCATCGACCTCCAGCGTAAACAGAGAGTTACGCTCACCCATGAGGGGCCTGTAAGTAAAAAAAAAATCACATCATGCCTTATATTTATAATTTTGGGGTGTTAATTTATATTTGAACTGTATTTATTTATTTATTTCTTTGGCAGGATCCTAGAGAATCAGGGGAGGACAGATCGGGGTTCTTGTGAAAGGCCAATTCTTCAAGCCACGCCTATACTGGAAGGACTGGGATGCCGCTGCGAGGGAGTCCCTTTGGGAGGAGTGGTTGGTTCGGTGAATTATTTTTTCTGCGATAGTATTTGTTTAATTAGAGTTTGTTTTTTGTAGTTAATTTGTGTTATTGAATGCCTTACAGGAGGGATTCACGTTTGAATCGCCTGATCAGCAGGCACTAGGGTGGCATGCCTTCTTTGCTTTCATCGGCAAGAATTACTGCCGATGGCTCCACGACGCACGAGACCGGGTAAAGAAGATGCTACCTGAGGGTACCCCGATGACGGAGATGAAGACATATCCCCCACATTGAATATCTCTGACTGTATGGGGGGAGATGATAAATCGGTGGGCTGCGGATCCAGGCTGGGATGCCAAGAGTAAGAGCGGGGCCAAGAACAGACAGAACAAAGATCCGACGCACACGGAGGGTCGGTGCCACACGACATCGTCCGACACATGAATGCGGTCCAAAACCCGGATCTGGAGGAGGATGAGGTCATAGCTCTGACGTATAATCAGACGCACGTTTGGAAGAAGGACAAGGACGAGGCGCACCGGGCCAACGACTATGTTTCAGATATTGCCCGACGGATTGATGTGAGTCAATTTGTTTAAGTTGTTAATTTTTTTTCTTTCTATTCTCAATGTCTGTTGCGTTAATTAATGCCCTAACATATCTTTAAATCACTGTTTTTGCAGGCCTCGTATGAACAGCTTAGGGGGTCCGAGCAGCAGTCTGAACAGCCATCAGCGTCAATTAGTACAAGTGCGAGTACTGGGGCGTTGAAGCGATGGCTGGATACGGGAGGTCGTCAATCGGCCAAAAGGCCGCATCCACGGCTTGCCTAGCACGACTGCTCGTGCCGTGATAGGAGCGTCCTCACCTCCCGCTCCTCCACAGACACTGGCTCCTCGGCATCTGTTGGACGAGGAGGAGATCCAACACATTGCTACGATGGTGTTGAGGATAATCAGGGAGCATGATCAGCAGGGTACCCCTGCTAGACATGCCGAGCCGGCCCCTAGAGATGTCAAAGGGCCGGGCTTGGGCAGGCCCAGCCCAAGCCCGTCGGGCCTGCTGTGGGGCCGGGCCGGGGCCGGGCCAGTGGGGGCTGCCAACCTGGCCGGGCCGGGCCGGGCCTGCCGAAGGCAAACCTAGGCCCAGTCCAGGCCCAGGCCCTAGGCCCAATAGCTAGGGCCGGGCCCGGGCCCTTTTTTTTTTTTTTCTTCTTGTTATTCAATTTTAAATTTCATCTCTAGGCAATATTCACAATTTAACGAACCTAATCTTTATCCTTTTATTTCATTATAAGTAATATACATATATATGTATGTATGTATATACATATTTATTTGTTAGCCATTATATTTTTTATTATATGTTAAACATTTTCATACTCTTCTTGATGAGCTTTATTAATAAAATCTTAACACATAACAATTTATATGTTCAAAATAATAAATGTATTCATAGGCCCTCCTCCTTTTATCCGGGCTTGGGACCGGCTGCTTGTAAACAAACAGGCGAAGTTACCTATTTTTTTATATATACGAAAAAATATATATCTTGCTTGTAAAAATTTATTTTATATATATGGAAAGGAAAATAGTAGCAAAGCTTGTAGAAATATAGAATGTTTAGGTAAGAGAGAGTAAGAAGATTGGTGTGAAAAATTAGAGAGAAATGGTGTGAATTTATAGATTTTAGAAACTTCACAAAAGACCAAAATACCCCTACAAACTATCCGTTTATAGTTGTTGGGGAGGGTAAGAGTGTAAAGGAGTTGAAAAATATAGGTTAGACTAAAATACCCCCCAAACTAGCCGTTATATTGCTGTTGGGGGGGTAAAAGTGGAATTTTGGAAAAGGGGTGGAAGAAAGGGGGGAAAAACAAAAAAATTCAAACAAGTGGGGCCAAAACCGGGCCAAACCCGGGCCGCAGACCGGGCCAAACCCGGGCCAGACCCGGGCCGCAGACCGGGCCAGACCCGGGCCGACTTCGGGCCGGGCTTTTTCGCAGCAATGGACGGCCTGGTCCAGGCCCAAGCCCGCTGTGCTGGGGCCGCTACTGTTCATCGTCGGGGCCGGGCTAGCCCGGGCCAGAACCGGGCCGGGTCGGGCCAGCCCGCGGGCCGCCCGGCCCGTTTGACAACTCTACCGGCCCCGGATCAGCAGGATCCAGATCCGGGACTCGGCAACCCCTGATGAGCCCCTTCTCATGCCCAGCCCCAGCTTGTCCCCTCCCCGCCCGGCTTGTACTCTTCTCCCCTCCCCCTAACCGGCTGTATCCGGTTCCCGACTTGTAGATCATGAGTTTTTTTTATAATAAATATTTTTTATGATTGATTATATATATTTCTTTGTGTATTCATTATTATGCGTTGTTGTTGAGAATTGAAAATTTTATTAAAGGTCTGAGTAATAGTAAAAGTAAAAAAAAATATGTAAAAAAAAATTGACTTTTGGCGACAGATTAATTCCGTTGCTAAAAATGTTCCTACTATCAACTTTTTAGCGACGGAATATTCCGTCGCCAAAAATCTTATTTAGCGACGGAATGTTCCATCGCTAAAACATTCATTCCATTGCTAATTTTAAAAAATAGAAAATAAATTAAAATACGTAAAATATAATTAGCAACAAATATTCCGTCGCTAATTAGTAAATAACTCCGTCGCAAAAAGTGCAATATTAGACGATGTATTTGAAAATTCCGTCGCCAAACTTATAGTAATAGGCTTTTATACGAGGGACTTTTAGTGACGGTAAATCCGTCGCTAAAATTTTTAGCAAAGGATTTCCCCGTCACTAAAGCTTTTTTTCTTGTAGTGAGGGGTGTGTTTGTGTGTGTGTCAGGGTGGGTGTGTGTGTTTATGTGTGTGTGTGTGTGCGTGTGCGGAGGTGTGTGTGTGTGGTGGGGTGTGCGCGCAAGTGTGTGAGTGTGTTGGTGTGTGTTTAGTGGTCCGGAAAATGACTTACGAAATTTTAGACGGTAAGTGATTTTTTGACATTTTGTTCTTCAAAATGAGTGTGATTGGAAATCATTTTTCCGTGAAAAATCTTATGCATGCACCAAACACCAGAAAACCTTTTCCGGAAAATGATTTTCAAGCACCAAACACCGAATAATGAGGAAAATATTTTCCGAAAAATATTTTCCGTGAAACAAACAGGGCTTTGGGATTTGTCGCAAGGATAATAAACGTGCTACTTGTGTCTTAGTTACAATAGATAACCAACATTTTTACTAAATACTTACAAGTAAATGCATGATAAGTGACCGCAAGATAGTACCATTTCAGCCGAATGTATTGGTGGCTAGTTTCTGCATAAGTATCGAAAGAGCTACAGTAAAAACCCAAATGCAGCCTATCAAAGACTTTGACTGGCTCAAATCCAAGTCATTGCCAAGTCTGCAATCCTCAATCCTTGTACTTTCATCGCATATCAATAAATACGCGCACGCGCGTTTTTTTTTGGGTTTGTGTGTGTGTGTGTGTGGGGGGGGGGGGGGGGGGACCACCCGTAAGCTCGTGCCTTTTTCTATGAAGTTTGGATCCATGCCTTTGTTATTTGGAGAAATGAAACACGAGACTTTAATACGTTAAAATCTAATAATCAGAACGAATTATTATGTTAAGTACTTTGCATAGCTATCCATGAATCATCGTACATCTATATTATGCGTGCTAATAATCAATCTCAATCAAGCTAAACTTAGACTCTGAGAAATCTTCTATAACATTACCTATACAAAATTACCTTAATCCAAGCAACGTGTGATATCCCTTCTTAAGTTAATGTTCAACTCCACTAAGTAGCAGTTTGTAAGCGTACCACGCGGGCAACTGCTCGTAGAGGCGCACAAGAAGAAGTTAACTTTTCATTCATCTTAATACTATAAATTGAGGGCCTGTTTATTTTACGAAAATTATTTTTTAGAAAAGATTTTCCGCATTTTCCAGTGTTTGGTGCATGCGTAAGATTTTTCAACGGAAAATAATTTCCAATCAACTTATTTTGAAGAACCAAATGTCAGAAAATCACTTACACTTTATTACTCGGTAAGTCATTTTCCGGACCACTGAACACACACACGTGCACGCGCACCGACACACACACACACACACACACACACTGAACGACACATACATGCCCGCACACACACATACGCACCCACACACTCCCCGACACACACCCCCCTACACACACGTGCGCCTGCCTGCCCATCCGTCCACACACACACCCAACACACACACGCCTGTCCGCCATACAGCCACCCCTACACATACACACACCCCACCCCCCCCACACACCCCTGACACACACACACACACCCACACACACACCCCTAGACACACACACACACACACCCCACACACACGTGCACCTGCCTGCCCACCAGTCCACACACAGGCCTATCTGCCACACACCCACCCCTATACATACACACACCCACCCCTATACATACACACACCCCACACCCACACCCACACCCACCCACCCACACACACGCACACATAGATATGCCCAAACAACAGAAATAGTGAAAAACATATCATTTATTGCTATAGATGTTTGTATCATTGCACGACACCCAAACAATGGAAAGTAAAATTTATGAAAATATTTTCAGGAACTGCTATTTTCAGAAAGCATACTCCGGAAAAGTATTTTCCAGAAAACATTTTCCGTGAATCATTTTACGTGAAACAAACAGGGCCTCAGTAGCCAATCGTAGGTGTAACCACAATTATGTCTTGGACCATTTTCTTATTCTCAGTTTCCTAAGTTATGCTAATGATATTCTAAGTCAAGTTTCAAGTATAACATCTTTATGGATCGTTCTAGAGGGGTGCGAGCTTGATGCCACTAAACTTAGGTAATTATTAGATGATTGTTCATGTTATAATCGCAGTAAATTAAATTCAACACCCTTTTGTTTTTCTCTTTTGCTCGGGATTAGATGTACTTAAACTAACCGCCACAGTTATAAATATCGTACCCATATCACGAGTATTGGTCAATATATATCATTTGTGCCTACTATACAAAACCCCTAACATATTGTACTAGTCAATGCTACGGGTAAATGCCAGTTGTACTGGCTAAAACTCTACATACTGAAGTATTCAACTTTTACCAGGTTTTTAAAGTTTTCGTGCAAGCGTGAGTTTGTCGTTACTCTTATTGTCAGCGAATCCATCAGTGTCATGAGCACCTTTTCCCTTTCCCCTCCTAATCACTACCTCCTCAAATTTGCCACAACCAAATACCGCCATGGCTTTATTCTCGACACGTTCTTCGCCTTCAGTCAATCATAACAAGCCTTTATAAATTTTAGATCTAGATATGTTTCTTCCAGATCTATAATCTTTCACTTGCACGATGAGAAAGCTTGGTTACCTTGACGATGGTGGTTGTTGTCATACGCACCGTACAGTGAGTTAATGAGAGAGAGAGCACTTGGAGGAAGAGATGCTTTCGTGATTTGGATCAACTTAGGTAGCGTTTGAAATCTATTCCGTTTTTGGTTTTTCTCCAGTTTTGTAAACTGAAAAAAAAGCATTTGGCACACAATTTTCATTTTTTCTCCTTCACTTTTGAAAATCAGTTTTTAAAACTAGGTTATTTTTTAAAACTCCCATTTTGGAGTTTTGGGTTTTCAATTTTGAGACCACCCCCTACCCCCACCCCTAACTGCCCGTTGCCACTGCCCACACCTCCGGGCACCCGACATGCCGGCACCGCCTCCGGCCACTACCCCCAGTCGGCCACTGCCAGCCAACACCCCCATGTAACGCTCCCGAAAATCTAGAGCTCTGCAGCCCCGAACTTCTGGGTCGTTAACCTACCAGATCATATAAAACCTGTCAAATATGTTCACTAACACATGCTTCAAAACATTTAATCCAATACCACAAACTTACAAAACTGCTTAAACTTAGTCTATGAAAACCTAGGTTCTTTACAAACTCGAGACCTTATAAAACAAAGTGACAGTTCTGACACACATAGGGGTCTCACATCACTGTAGTGGTGGGCTTACCGGAACTTCACACAGATTCTAACCCATTCCTGAACTTGCTACAGCTTATCATCACCTGCAGAATAGAATCGAATGAAGGGTGAGCTTTTAAGAGCTCAGTACGGTCGTACAAGGACTACCAACAGGATTACAAAATGATTCCAAAGAATCCAACTGAGGAAGATTTCAGAAAATTCAACGAACTGAACGGCTCAATGATTTTCAAAATGATCAAAATTCATCATAAATAAATACCAAAATAGACAAATACCATCACGATGGATTCCAAAATGATCAATAAAAGATCATCTTTAAAGCCATCATGTCAAAATACGATAAGTGTTTTCCAAAGGATTTCAAAACGTACACAGATCATATGAGACAGTTTTTTTCTAAAATATACTGAATTTCTCAACGGATTTCAACCCAAGCCCAAATTATGTCAGAGAATACTTTTCAGTCATTACCATAGCAGTCACGCAAATATACAGAATAGAGAAAACAAAAATTAAACATTGATCTTGGGCGATTGCAATGCCATTTAGGCAAGCTAACAGAGTGTACACATGCATGATGTACCAAAATACTAGTCCACTTGGGTACTAGCCTACGCTTCCATGCAAGATTCAGACCATCCTTATTATGCCTTCTCGCAGAATAGAAACCCAGGTCAACAAGGAAAAATCAACAATAGCAATGAGCATTAACATAAGCTCAATCACGGAAATCAATTCGGATTTCAATAATAGTAATAATAATTATATTGACATAAGTCAGCATTCAAAATTTTCAGAAGAAAAATTACAGATAAACAGCAAAAACGATTGCGAATAATTATCGAATTTAAGCACAATAATCTGGAAGAACGGATACAAATAATTGTTAAATTTCCTCAGCACGCAATAACATGGAGCATCACAAGATTTCCAAATAATTGATCTAGATTCAATATTAGGGTTTTCTAGACAAGAACATGCTGATATCAATGTAAACTTCAGAGTTCGACATTAGTCATAAGTAATTCAAAGGAGTACTTACAAGTACAAGTTAACAAATAAGGATTCGGACAAAAGTCCTTACCCAGGGTTCAGATAGAATCCCTTACCTGGATCTGCAGCTAAATTATCCTAACCGAAAGTCTTTAGCTTTATCTTAAACGGAACAATCCACTGATCATAACACAGTCTACAATATGACTTAATACAGACTCATGCATAACTCCCAATTTGAAACTCCTTTACCGGGTATGTAAAATTACCAAAAAGTCCTTGAGGTGTAAAATTACCAAAAAGCCCCTCTCAGACTTAAATCACCAAAATTGTCTTATCGTAAGTAGAATCACTATAAGAACCTTACCGCAGGAAATTTTACCCAAAAATACTTTTCTTAGGTCCAATTATCAAAATACCCCCTTCGGGGTAGTAAATTCCCAAAATACCCCTCGTTGCACTTAAATTATCAAATGACCTTTCCATAAGCAAAATCACTAAAATATCCTTACCGTGTGTAAATTTACTCAAAAAAACTCTTTATGTGTAAAATTACCAAAATACCCCTAGCAAAATACCAAAATGTCCTGGAAGTTTTTGGCAGCGGAAAAATATCTTAAAAAACTATTTTAAGTATCCTGATATCATTTCTAACCTAAAAAGTATTTTAGACAATTTTCGTATGAAAATTCCGATCCGGTGTTCTAACCGAGTGCTAAAAGGTCAGTTTAAAAAAAAATACCTATCGGCCTCATAAGGGCATGAAATTTTAGAAAATGAATCATTTCAGTAAAATAGGGTTTTCATAAAATTTTCATATTAAAATAACTTAGTTTACTAGGTTAAATAATTCAATAATTATTCTTAGTTGATATGTTAATTTAGCACCTTTCGCGGATACTGAAAATTTCACAAAAAGTTCCAGAGCGTAGGTCTCGTAAAAATATTGGGGGTTACTGTTTTGGACTTTGTCTAACCCTGGCCATTTATAAAAATTCAGGAAAACTGTTAACCCCAACCCCCTTTTAGCGACAGTACCAAATACTATTCGAATCATACACACACATTAGTTCACCTACACACACACAATTCATCCTCCTTAACAAGCTGCCGAGACACATGCACCCCCAATTCTCCCACACTCACCGTTACACTCAAATCTACACAGTAAAACACTCACATACAAATCGATACCTTTATAACTCACTTCAACACACATTTCAACACAGGATTCACACAATCACACACACTTATACACATACCTGAAGCACTTAAACCCAGAACACATACATATCACACACTGAACACACTACACACATTGATACACACACGCACCTCATGAATTATGTAAATAAACTCACTGCTACCACCTCCCACACCTCCTAAACACACACACACACACAAACACACTTTGCATAACAATTATACACAACTTCGCACATCTACCTTGACAGCCATGAAAGCAACTAACCAGCTGACATACACCTCACTGCACACCAAAACACACAAACACACACTAAAGTTAAAACATAAGAATTACACTTGACGAAGAAGGGATTACCCTTGAGAATCCCACACTTTTTTCCCTTTCTTTCCATGATCTTCCCTCCCTTGTTTTTGCTGCTTCTTCTCTGTTCTTTCTTTCTTTCTTTTCCCTCTGTTTTTTCTTTTCTTTGTTTGTTGTTTTTTTCTTTCTTTCTTTAATTCTTCTTGAAGACCTTATCCTATCCTATATTTTATTATAAAATCGGATTAGTCATAAAGCAACTAGCAAAAGGTAGCGCCATCTTGTGACCATTTTTTAAAATTTGCAAAATAACCCCAAAAATTTTCATAATTACAAAATGACCCACAAACTTTGCATAATTACATTCAAGCTCTAAAACTTTTCTAATAATTCTTAATTTAATTAAACATCACCGAAAATTTACACTAGCATTCATTTTACCATTTTTCATCACTAAAATCATAATTTAGGCCCTATTTGCTTCACGGAAAATATTTTTTGAAAAAGGTTTTCGGCATTTTCCGGTGTTTGGTGCTTGGAAATCATTTTCCGGAAAAAGTTTTCTGGTGTTTGGTGCTTGCATCAGGTTTTTCACGGAAAATAATTTCCAATTACACTCATTTTGAGGAACAAAATGTCGAAA
Source organism: Escallonia herrerae (assembly GCA_033070095.1). Taxonomy (NCBI): domain Eukaryota; kingdom Viridiplantae; phylum Streptophyta; class Magnoliopsida; order Escalloniales; family Escalloniaceae; genus Escallonia; species Escallonia herrerae. The sequence goes on along the minus strand of JAVXUP010003115.1, from coordinate 45,976 downwards.
AACCACTTACCGTTTAAAATTTCGTAAGTCATTTTCCGGACCACTAAACACACACACCAACACACTCACACATGTGCGTGCACACCCCACCACACACACACACACACACCAGGGATGGCAATAGGGCGGGTCAGATGCAGATCTGCTAAAATTCGAACCCGCCCCACCCCGCTAGTCATTAAACTTCGCCTATCCCCTCCCCGCATCGGGTTTTGTATGTAAGAAACCATAACCGATCCTACGTGGATGTAAGAAACCCGAACCCGCCCCGTTCCTCTCTATAGCATGCAAAAAAACCCAAAACCAAACAGCCCGCCCCTTTCCTGCCCTAGCCCTGTTCTGCTTGGTTTAGCTAACCTTGGATTCACGAATTAAATCAGTGATAAAGAGAGAAGGCAACGACGCTGGTGTAGCTGTCAGCAGAGCCGTCGCAAGACACTGTGTGGTGGAGCTGCCGCAAGGTCGTGGTCGTATGGTGGAATCCCCAGAAGTTTCTGGATGTACGGTGAAGAGTGGGTAGATCAGTAAGAATGGCCGACTAGTCATGCCGTGTTATCATTGTAAGACATCGTGCGCTAATGCTGCCGTAGGTTCGTGGTCGTGCGGTGGAGTGGCCAGAAGTTCGTGACTGTGCATTGGTAGAGAGTGGGCAGACCACTTAGGAGTGGCCGACTGGCCATGCTGAGGAGAGTGAGTGAGTGGCTTGAAATTTAGGGTTTGCCAGAAAGAACATGTATATATCACATGATGGACGGCTAAAATCAAATGTTTTATTAGGGTAAGTATAGCGGGGCGGGTCGCGGATCGGATGGCAGAAAATACCATACCCAACCCTAACCCGCTGCGGGTTTTTGAAAAAATACCATACCCGCCCCATGATCCGGTCAAAGTAAAAAAAACCCGTTCCTACCGGATCGGGAGGGGTCAGAAATCAACGGGTTCGAAATTTTTCGCCATCCCTAACACACACCCCCACACACAAAACACACGCACACGCATACCCCCCCCCACACACCGACACACACATATACCGACCCACACACACCGACACACACATATACCGACCCACACACACCGACACACACATATACCAACCCACACACACCCACCCATACACACACACACATATACCACACACACACCCACACAGACACAAACACACACACACACACACCCCACACACTAAACACACGCGTACGCGCATCCACACCCCCACACACAAAAGCACACACACACACCCCGACACACACACACACACTAAACACACTCGCACGCGCACCCATACCCACACCCCCCCACACACAAAAGCACACACACACACACACACACACACAAACACACATACACACACACTAACATACACCAACACACACCCCTCCCACTCACCCACACACAAAACAATGCACAAACAGTGGAAAACATATCCTTTTTGTGTATAAATATTTGTATCACTGCACGACACTCAAACAACAAAAAATAAAATTCTTGAAAATGTTTTCAGGAAATGCTATTTTTCGAAAAGCATATTCCGGAAAGAGTTTTTTGGAAAGCATTTTTCGTGAAACAAACAGGACCTTAGATTTATGCCCTCAAAGTTTTCCAAAATTACGAAAATGCCCCCAGAATTTCAAAAATTACATTTTTGGCCCAAAATTCTTTTAAGTTTCAACGCTCTACTATACTCAAGCATTGTCCAAAATTATTGCCTATTTATTTTTTAGAGTAGAGATGGTTATTTGACCGGCTCTCGAAGTTCGGGATATTACATTCGTCCCCCCTATAAATATTTCATCCTCAAAATTTACTCTCAGATATCCTATCACGCTTTCCGTTGTGGAACTCTAATAATTATCTCGTTGTATTTCTTTCCCAAATTTTAGCACCCAGATTCTTATCCCGCAAATACTCGACGTAACTATTAATTTAAAATCATACTACCAAATCTAGACTCTATTGAGCGAACACCTCGTTCTAACTATTCCAGAACTTACGATGACTTAACGGGTACAAAACCCACTAAGCAGAACCTACATTGCTCCAAATTTTGGCATATCAAACAGATTAAATCAAGCTCTAATCTGACAGACTTCCTTTATCTTATGCTGATACTACACTAGAGATCTCATAAATTGCACAATTTATTTATGACTGTAAGCTCAACTCTAAGATCAAGTCATACTAAAATGTTAAACGATGGTCACACATGACCTGTAGTTTACCAAGGCTAACATTACACCTCGCAATCACCAACATAGATAATCAATCAAAGACAAAAATTGTAGCCTAGTCACTGCACACTCTAATACCTCAAAACAACGAGTTCAAATTATTGCTAAGTTCATCACCGAGAGGCGTGTTATCTTATCATTGTTTTGTATTGCTTACTTACGATTTTGCATACACTTCACAGAATGACAGAAAATTATAGCTACTATGAGTTCGTTGCACACTCTGGGCCTTAAATCAAATAGGTCCAAACTGTTACCGCAGTCATTATAGAGATATGTTTTATCTTAATACAATTCAAAATATGATTTTGCATTCACTTGTCTTGCACTTCCATTAAAGTTTAAAGATCTAAATTATCACATCACTTCTAATTCACAGTCATATTATTTACAAAAATCTCATAGCCTTGTCCTTCAATCATCTATTTCAGTTGAACATTTAAAATCTTTCGATTCCCAAAAGTAAGTACATAAGGTCTATCATCATGTAATCAACCCAGATATCAATCTTATACTGAATCATCCAATAGCTTATCCAAACCTAATTCACATTCCCAGAGTCTATTCTCGCCCACGGATTATCTGAGGCTCAGGATTCTACCTAACCTCATATCCAAGTAGGGGAAACTATACCAATAATGATAACAATAATGGCAATTAGGCATCCAAAATAAAAAAATCTTTAACAAAATCATGCATATTGGCTTTTGAGGTTCACAACAAAATTCTGTGACATTTCAGAAGAAACGACGGACACAGAAACAATGATACAGGTTTGACAAAGCAAAGTCAACCCAGTAACTCGGATCAATCAGAATGGGAAAGAGTTATTGGTATTTAATAAGATTCGTAGCTTTTCCATGACAAGTGGGTCAGATACTACTTCATCAAGTCCAAATAGATTTGAAAGGAATATATAAATATCCTAAAAAGGAATAAGATGACTCGGCATGAATGACGTCTTATCTGATGTCTCAGTGTAAGCTGACATTCAGTTAAGTCGTGCTTGAATTTAACAGACAAAAGAACGAACAACGGACAAGATGAAATTAAAAAATTCCCATCGTATTCTCAGACAAATTCTCAGTTTTAACAACAGTCATTTTCCAAAACACTGTTCTTACTCACAAATCAAATTACTAACTTAACTACTGCTCATACCTTATAAACTTTCCAGACATGACTAGGGTTTCTCCTAACAACTTACAAATACATGATTAGAGTGTAATCAATTCATGTCTCACATGATATCAAACCTTGAACAATAAATATCACGAGATCCACAGAAAAATCTCTATCCCTTAGGTGGATAATACAGTTACAGAGAATTGTAGAAATAGTTAAAGGACTCTCCCAACGGAGTACTTATCACAAAATCAGTTCTTAAAGGACGGATCTTCATCCTCAATCTCTATGCCAAGTAACAGATGTAACGAAATATGACGCTCCAGACTTAAATAGTAGACGCGCATCTAATAGGTTAACCTGTAAAGTGCCTGACACCATGTCATTAGACGTGACAAGATCCTAATCGGACATTGAACAAAATTTAGCTGATGTTCTGGGCCTCTGCCCTTACCAACCTTGTCTTCTTCTTGCCGAGGAACACTACTCGTTGTTACACTACCTATAGGTACACAACGAATTATTTCTCACAAGCAAACATTTCCGAACTTAATGCTCCACACAGCCATGCTTAACACATCACTCTGACTTCTATCTCATTTACCACATGGGGTGACCAAAAAACTGACACGCCACTCTGACCAGTACTCTAGGTAGGTAAAATTTCAGAACTCTACAATGGTCGAAATCTAGTACTCTGAACTGATCGAGTGCCGATACCCTGCGCTCCCCTAAATCTTGTATCATGCCTCAATCAAATTTTAGAACTCTATTCAGATCATTATATCACCGAACCGAAGTGGGCGCGAATCCTTGATTCTGCCCTAACCTTTAACCTTGGGCACCATACTGTGCTAGCTGTAGAAACTTTTTGCTGACGACTGTCAACTCTTACAAATTTGTTTCTAAAAAAATTCTTACTTATCTCTCTTTTTATCCGCCTTATGTTTACTCATGCTTTCCTCCATTGTCAGATTTAGACTGTTCCAAAACACATGCCAAATAAAGACATTCCACATAGCTCGTCAGTCGGGCTGGGATCATTTTATTTCTCAATTCAAGCTTAAGCCCCCACTCAGACTTCTAGCATCTATTTGCCTTCGTCGATAACATCCTTACTGTGAATCTAGTAAAACAAGAAATTTCATCTCAACCTTGTCTATCAACTCTAAATCTGTTATTTCACATTAACAGCTTCCTCATATCTATTTACAAAATCTCACAAAATATTGGTCAAAAATAATTCTCTAGAAGGTTCCCAAATGACATAAATCAATTCCTGATAAGTCAGATTCTTCGACACTCTTTCCACCCCTGATCGACCTCGTCTTTCAATTTATATCCAACGAATTCAATCCTTGCCGCTCCACTTACAGTAGCTCAAAATTCAATCCTATCCCTCTAGGGTCTAGCAACCCCCTGTAGCTAGTCATTTCATCTATTAAGTTCACCCAAAATACTCCCATCTCGAGGTTATGGTTGTAGTTGGGCCAAATTCTATGTCATCAAAGTTGGAATCAAATTCATAGTGTTCAAAATCGCAACCATCAGTTCTAGGGTTCTACTATTTCCCCTTTGGGTAGAGTTGCCTCTCCACAGTCATAAAGCCTCCATACATAGTTCATTTTCCAATCTAAAGATTGTCTGGTCAAGTCTCTTCAATACCGGGAATAAGATCCCTGCTCATCTTATAAAAACCTATTAGAATCTCATCTATCGGGGACCCCTAGCCCTCCGTGCCATCTTCACTGCCAGTGCTCTGGGTGCAGACCATACTAATATAATAAACAATTACAAGCGTTATATCAACACGGATCTAAAGAACAACACAATGACCAGCTAAGGCAGACCTCTTAACATTACCATCATCCTACCCTACTCTCATTAACCAGAATACCATTCTACATAATTGTGTTACCCATACTCGGCGAGTCTGTGCCTACAGAATCATATACCTAAGCTCTTAATACCACAAAACCGAACTGCTCTGATACCAATTGTAACGCCCCCTAAAATCCGGAGCTCCGCCGCCCTGAACTACCGGATCGTTAGCCTACCAGATCATATCAAACCTGTCAAATCTGTTCACTAACATATGCTTCAAAACATTTGTTCCCAACCTATTCTGGTCGCACCTATAGGCTCATTGGGGGTCCCAATTTTCATGACACGTCGGCACATTCAACGGTCAACTTTTCAAAGCTCAAGAGCCGGTCAAAGCAACGCATGCTCAATTCACGTGAACTGCTCGTGAAGCGACCTTGGCGTGCCTCCCACCTTGGGGGTCGGCCACCTTGAGGGGGTCGGCCACCCTGGGGGGGTCGGCCACCCTGGGGGGGTCGGCCACCTGCCTTGACGATTGACGACCGTCGCTCGCAATCGCACTTCGTTGTAGTCGTGACGACCGTCGCTCGCGACCGCTCTCCGCTATAGTCGCGACGACCGTCACTCTCGGCCGCGCTCCGTTGCCACGACAACCGTCGCTCGCAGCTGCGCTCTGCCGTAGTCTCGATGACCATAGCTCTAGGCCGTGCTCCGTCGCCGTGATGGTCGTCGCTCGTAGTCACGACGACCGTCACTTGTGGCCGCTCTGTAGCCATGACGACCGTCGCTCACAGTTGCACGCCATCCACACAACGACCCCCGTTGCTCAGACGTCACTCCACGACCCCCGTCGCTCGAAAGTCACTCCGTGACCCCCGTCGCCCGCACACCGTCACGCCGATGCACCGCGCCACTAACACAAACATGCCCCCGACACCTCACTCACTCCGCCGCACCCGTGCACCACGCCGCTGATACAGCCGTGCCCCCAGGCTCTCTGTCACTCTACGGTGCCCTCGGCGCCACTCACTTCACCAGGCCCGTGCGCCACGTCTATGACATGTGCCCCGGCACCAGGTATGGCCTCGTGATAGTTGTCATAGCACCCATGCGCCACTTCCATGACATGTGCCCTTGGCACCAACTATAGCTTCGCGACGTTCGTCGCAGCACCCGTGCACCATTCTCATCATGCGTGGCCTCGACACCAACTATAGCTCCGCGACGTTCGTCGCCGCACCCGTGCACCATCTTCATGATATGTGCCCCCAGCACCAAGTATTGTTATGCGATGTTCGTCGCCGCACCACTCTCATGACATGTACTCCGGCACAAAGTATTGTCTCCGCGACGTTCGTCACTGCGCTCATGCGCCCATGCGCCGCAATCATGATACAGGCCTTCGGGCATCACACTTATTCACCACACCATGCGCCCCCGCAATGGACGTGGAACATGCTTCGACCCACTCTCCGGAGTGTGTAGCATCACTGGGGGCTCCGGCCTCGCACCGGGATGAACTCTCAACCTTATAGTCATCGCCGCCACGGGATGGGCTCACAACCTTGAAGCCATCGCCGTCACAATCACAGGGGGCTCCGACCCTCGCAGTGGGATAGACTCTCAACCTTATAGTCATCACTGCCACGGGATGGGCTCACAACCTGAAAGCCATCGCCATCACAATCACAGGGGGCTCCGACCCTCGCAGCGGGATGGACTCTCAACCTTATAGTCATCGCCGCCACGGGATGGGCTCACAACCTTGAAGCCATCGCCGTCACAATCACAGGGGGGCTCCGGCCCTCGCAGCGGGATGGACTCTCAACCTTACAGTCATCACCGCCACGGGATGGGCTCACAACCTGAAAGCCATCGCCGTCACAATCATAGGGGGGCTCCAGCCCTCGCAGTGGGATGGACTCTCAACCTTATAGTCACCGCCTCCACGGGATGGGCTCACAACCTTGAAGCCATCGCCGTCACAATCACAGGGGGGCTCCGGCCCTCGCAGCGAGATGGACTCTTAACCTTATAGTAATCTCCGCTACGGGATGGGCTCACAACCTGAAAGCCATCGTCGTCACAATCACAGGGGGGCTCCGACCCTCGCAGTGGGATAGACTCTCAACCTTATAGTCATTGCCGCCACAGGATAGGCTCACAACCTCAAAGCCATTGTCGTCTTCATTCCGGGGGGGCTCCTCTCGTAGTGCTCTGGCATGAGGACTCCTCGCAGCGGGATAGGCTCATTACCATAAAGCTATCGCTGTCTTCATTTCGGGGGGCTTCGTTCGTAGTGCTCCGGCACGAGGACCCCTCGCAACGGGATAGGCGACTCCTTCGGAACACTATCTCCGCCAGGGTGCCTGCGTGACTAGCCTACGTGCTCTGGCACTGGGGGCTCACGTCGGCACCCCTAAGGACTATGACCCCCGGGTCACTCCGAGATGGGAGCAGGTCTTCGGAAGGGCATCCCGCCTAGTCCACCTGGCAGCTAGGCGTCGGGTCTTCCCTACCGCTGCCAGGCCTGTGGGATTCAGTAAGACTTGGACCTGTGGCTGGGGCAACAGGCTTAGTTTGATCACGCCGTCATGGTGTTTTCAATCTTCTCAGACAGGTAGAGAGATGCTGTGTGGGGCAAGGCAGTGCAAATTCGGGAACTGGTAGTCCGACGGAGAACCGGTATTTGTGGACCCCTGGTGACGTGTCACTCCCAGGGGTGACACGTGTCAGCTGGTGACACATTGATGACACCGGCACACTTTTCCCTATAAATAGGGGACCTTGGATTTCATAAAAGAAGAACGACTCTCTCTCATTTGTCATTTTCACTTTCTCTCTCTAAAACTCATTCTCTCTGGACTTCTAGAGAGAGATACATTTGGACACCTGACATCGGACTTTTGACGCTGCACCCTTGACGTTAACCTTAGCTTGGACTGTCGGTCGCCGGCTCTATTCTCCTTCGTCTTGCCTGTGCAGCACTGCCAGCCCTCGCGTCTTGTCTGGGGAGCCTTGCCCTCAGCCCTTACTCTGTCCTTGCTGTCTTTTATTTTGCACACTTGGAAGCTGACTCGGACTGCAGCCTTTGTGGCACCTCCACGTAGGCACCAACCCACCTTCCCTGGCAGCAACATTTAATCCAATACCATCTCGAATTCTTCAAATACAAGCTTACAAAACTGCTTAAACTTGGTCTATGAAAACCTAGGTTCTTCACAAACTCGAGACCTTATAAAACAAGGTGGCAGTTCTGACCCACACAGGTGTCTCACATCATTGTAGTATCGGTCATACCGGAACCTCAAACAGACTCTAACCCAATCCCGAACTTGCTATAGCTTATCATCACATGCAGAAGGGAATCAAACGAAGGGTGAGCTATTAAGAGCTCGGTAAGGTCGTACAAGGACTACCAATAGGATTACAAAATGATTCCAAAGAATCCAACTGACGAAGATTTCCAAAACACTTAAACGAACTGAATGGCTCAATGATTTTCAAAATGATCAAAATTCATCTTAAATAAATACCAAAATAGACAAATACCATCACAATGGATTCCAAAACGATCAATAAAATATCATCTTTAAAGCCATCATTCCAAAATACGATAAGGGTTTTCTAGAGGATTTCAAAATGTACATAGATCATCTGAGACAGATCTTTTCAAAATATACTGAATTTCTCAAGGGATTTTAACCCAAGCATAAATTATTTCAGAGAATACTTTCTAGTCATTACCGTAGCATTCACGACAATATACAGATTTGATAAAATAAAAAATTAATGTTGAACTTGAGCGACTACAATGCCATTCCGACAAGCTAACAGAGTGTACACATGTATGATGTACTAAAATAAATACTAGTCCACTTGAGTACTAGCCTGCCTTTCCATGCAGGATTCAGAACAGCCTTATTACGCCCTCTCGCAAAATGGAAACCTAAGTCAACACAAAAAGTTTAACAATATCAATGAGCTTTAACATGAGCTCAATCACCGAAATCAATTTGGATTCCAATAATAATAATAATAATCATATTGACATAAGTCAGCATTTGAAATTTTTAGAAGAAAAATAATAGATAAACTGCAAAAAACGATTGCGAATAATTATTGAATTTAAGCACAACAATCTGGAAAAACATATATAAACAATTGTCGAATTTGCTCAGCACGCCATAACAGGCGAGCATCATAAGATTTCTTAATAATCAATCCAGGTTCAATATTTGGGTTTTCTTGACAAGAACATACTATATCAATGCATACTTCAGAGTTCGACATTAGTCACAAGTAATTCAAAGGAGTACTTACAAGTATGAGTTATCAAATAAGGGTTTGGACAAAAGTCCTTACCCCAGGGTTCAGATAGAATCCCTTACCTAGATCTGCAGCTAAATTATTCTAACCGGAAGTCTTTAGCTTTAACCTAAATGGAACAATCCACTGATCAGAACATAGTCTACAATATAATATTAGAACTTAATACGGACTCACGCATAACATTCAAAATAAAAATCCTTTACTGGGTATGTAAAATTATCGAAACGCTTCTGAGGTGTAAAATTACCAAAAAGCCCCTCTCGGACTTAAATCACCAAAATGGTCTTGTCGTAAGTAGAATCACTATAATAACCTTATTGCACGCAATTTTACCTAAAATACCTTTCTTAGGTCCAATTACCAAAATACCCCTTCGGGATGGTAAATTACCAAAATACCCCCCGTTGCACTTAAATCATCAAATAACCTTTTCATAAGCAAAATCACTAAAATATCCTTACCGTGTGTAAATTTACTCAAAAAAAATTATTTATGGGTAAAATTTCAAAAATACCTCCTTGGGATGGTAAAATTACCAAAATGCCCCTGAGGGGTTTTTGGCACCAAAAAAATTCCAAAATAACTTAAAACGCTATTTTAAGCATCCTGATTTCATTTCTGGATTAAAAAATATTTTAGAGAATTTTTGCCCAAAAATTCCGAATCGGTACTCAGATCGAGCGATAAAAAGGTCAGTTTCGGAAAATATACCAATCGGCCTTATAATGGCACGAAATTTTAAACAATGAATCATATCAGTAAAATAGGGTTTTCATAAAATTTTCAGATTAAAATAACTTTGTTTACTAGGTTAAATGATTCGATATTATTCTTAGTTGATACGTTAATTCGATACTGAGGGGATTACCTTTGAGAATCCCACGGTTTTTTTCTCACTTTCTTTCCATGATCTTCCCTCCCCTGTTTTTGCTTCTTCTTCTCTGTTTTTGTTTCTCTTCACTGTTCTTCTTTCTTGTTTTTTTCCTCTATTTCGTCTTTTCGTTGTTTTCCCGAATTGTTTGTTGTCTTTTTTTCCTTTCCTTAATTCTTCTTGAAGACCTTATCCTATCCTATATTTTATTATAAAATTGGATTAGTCACAAAGCAACTAGCAAGAGCTAGCACTATCTTGTGACCATTTTTTTAAAAGGTCAGTTTCGGAAAAAATACCTATCGGCCTCATAATGGCAAGAATCATTAGACAATGAATCATATCAGTAAAATAGGGTTTCCATAAAATTTTCAAATTAAAATAACTTAGTTTACTAGGTTAAATAATTCAATATTATTCTCAGTTGATACTCTAATTCGATAGTGAGGGGATTACCTTTGAGAATCCCAAAATTTTTTTCTCACTTTCTTTTCATGATCATCCTTACCCTGTTTTTGCTTCTTCTTCTCTATTTTTGTTTCTCTTAACTGTTCTTCTTTCTTGTTTTGTTTTCCCTCTGTTTTGTCTTTTCTTTGTTTTCTCGAATTGTTTGTTCTTTTTTTCTTTTTCCTTTCCTTAATTCTTCTTGAAGACCTTATCCTATCCTATATTTTATTATAAAATTGGATTAGTAGCAAAGTAGCTAGCAAGAGGTAGCACCATCTTGTGACCATTTTTTTTAAATTTGCAAAATAGCCCCCAAAAATTTTCATAATTACAAAATAACCCCCACACTTTGTATAATTACATTTAAGCTCCGAAACTTTTCTAATCATTCTTAATTTTATTAAACATCACCGAAAATATACACTAACATTCATTTTATCATTTTTCTTCACTAAAATCATAGTTTACATTTATGCCCCCAAAGTTTTTGAAAATTATAGAAATGCCCCCAGAGTTTTAAAAATTACGTTTTTGCCCCAAAATTCTTTTAAGTTTCAACGCTCTACTAGTACTCGAGTATTGCCCAAAATTATTGTCCGTTTTTTTTTGAAGCAAGGATGGTTATTTAATCGGTTCCTGAAGTTCGAGATATTACACCCCAGCCGGCCAGCGCCGCCCAGCGATACTGCCTCCCGACCACTTCCACCAGCTGGCCATTGCCACCGGACACTGCCACCTTCACCACCGCCACCACAACCACCACCAAAGAAAAAACTCAAAATAAAAACTGGATAATCAAACACTCATTTATTTTTATAAAAAATAAAAACTAAACTAAACTGATTTTGAGTTTTATGAAAACAGAAAACCAAAAAGTGGAATTAATTTGAAACAGATTCTTAGTTTATGTACTTCCATGTTTCGTTATATTTATATTTTTTTATTTGCTCTTTTTCTGGTTACGACATTTTTTAAGAAGAAAATGCCTTTTTTTTTCTTATGGGTATGGGTTTTAAATAAAGAGTAAATATATAATTAACTTTACTTTTTAAGGGAGAAAAAGAAAAGGCTATTTTGTGTCATAATTTCTTGCAACTTATGCCTCGTTCTGCACTTGACTCAAACATATATACTTTTTTCTAGAGTCTGAAACAGTGCCGGAACCGTTCAGGTACTGATACGTATCACTTAAAAAGAAAATCGGTACCTTTTCTAGTTTTTATTTCTATGACGCGCCGTAAAGAAGATAAGGATTAGAAACAAAGTATTGTCGTTGTTGCCATTTCTAGCATTGCTAAAATCTAGCGTAGCAATAGTTGTTTGTTGCTAGAATACATTTAGCGACACATAACAAAGGACCATCGTCAAAGTGGATTCATTTCTCATGACCATGTATTGGAAAAGAGTCAAATGGTCCTGGTTAGTAGTTTCTTTGTCGTCGTAGCAATATAATTTTTTAGTTTTGACAGGCATTCTTATTATGTTGTACATTTCTCTATTGGTTATGTGTTACTCAAATAAAAATTTCATTGTGTTCTGGTTAATAGGTTCTTTGTAGTCGTAGCAATATAATTTTCCTCTCCATCATGGTAATATGAATGCTCAAATTGACATCTCAGAAGCGAATATAGGTGTTTTGCTATGTAATGAAAGGGAATAACCTATCATTTTCCTCTAACGTATTTGTCCTGTATAAAAGGTATGGCATTAGCAATGTTAAAATCTTCAATCCCAATCCCAACGCTCTCAATGGACTAAGAGGCTTAGAAATAGTCATCGTGTTAGGCTAATGAACTCGGACACACCAAACCTATCTAGGTCATAAGATTTTGTTGACTAATGGGTTGCAGGCTTAGTAACATCATACAAAACTGACATTCCCTTTTCTTACATTAGTAACGCAAATGAAGTGATACCAAGGAATACACAACAAATGTCGCTCCTGGCATGCAAATATCCAAAATGCACTCTCTAAACAGGGCAGAACAATTATCAAAGTGACCATTGTTTTGTTCTTGGTTGCCTTTGTCAATTCTACCCACCGTTGCCCTCTACATTTGCATCCGAGGCATGCAAGTCAATGGTTCAAGTTTTTAGCTTTTTGGCAGGATAGGAGAGTCCACAGATGATTAATGTGTACCATTATTTTGCCTAGGGGTAAATGCACTTTGCCTTCCTGTACTATTGACCAAGAGCGATTTGGTTCCCTCCACAATAAAAATTTGTACTAAACCTACCGGTACTACTAAAAAGTGCGCACAATGGATGGAACATCACATTTCTCATGAAATTGTCATGATTATCCATTTTTATACACCAAATTTTCAAACCAAAACCATTTTCTAACTTTTTTTCATGCCCCCCACCCCCCCCACACACACCCCCCTACACACATATGCTCTCCACATCCCATCTCACACACAGCTATCCTCTAAAAACCCAACACACACACACGCATACACATACACGATACACAGATGCAAACCACACACACACACACATAGAGTCAAAAACAAACACACTCTGCATGCACAATAAAACACCCATACCCACATGAACACACCCACTCCGATACAAACAAAGCACACACCCAAACATATATGCATACTACACGCACAGAAAATGAGACACCCAAACTCACTCTTATACACAATGTGCAGACGACAAAACGACTGGGGGCAAGGTAGATGGTTGGTAGAATTGTAAGGACGGCGAGGCAGGGGAGTTAAGGAGAGGGGGCCGGAAAAGTAAAAAGGCAGGGGTAGGGGAGAAGGGAGTTGTAAAGAAATGGGGCAAAGGGAGTTGGGTAGTGCGGCATGTTATGAGTTGGTGTGCATTTCTATGTGTTGGTGGGTGATGGAGGATGGGGGCCAGTGTGGTGATGGGTGAGTATTAGTGATTGTGTTTGTTTAGTATGTGGAGGTGGATGATGGGGGGCTAGGGGTAACAGTGGTATAGAGGATGACTCTGTCCCGTGGTGGGTGCATGTGTTTATAGGTAATGAGGGACCAGTTGGAGGGGAGAACCGTCATGGGTGTGTGCCTGTGTTTGTGTAGCCCTCAAAAGATCAAAAGGGTATTTTTGTCTTTGAAGTGTGCCAAACATTTCCTGCCCAAAAAGTGTGTTAAGTTTGATAAATTATGCGCATTTTGCAATAGTACACGTACCAATTCGCTTTCGGCCAATAGTGAAGGGGGGCGAAATGCATTTACCCTTTTCGCCTATGCGTCAATCCATACCATGTACATCTAGACTATGGGCAGGTTACTGCTAGTGGCCCTGATTCAATGTTGGATGATTTCTATTAGGCTATGGAGAAGGAAGGCAACAGCAATGTAGCTGTCATGGTGCCAGAGACCCGCTGGCCTTTTGTTGGCACCAATATTTTCATGAATGGGGTGCAAACACATGGCATAGTGATAACCACAAAAGAGTGCGTAAATGAAGAAAGTAGAAGAAGCACGATTACGGTAGTTATCATTTGTTATCCGGAAGAGATAAGTGAGCAAAAAAAAAATGCGGGAAAACAAAATGTTTGAATAAATCATATAAGAAGGAGGAAAACCGCCAAATAGTGTCATGGTTGATGACGTTGAAACAGACATGGAAGACGTGCCAGAGGAAATCAGTTAGTGGAGATTTCTGAAACAGGCCACGATCAGCATGATTGACAGAATCTCGGAAGAAGCAATCGATCATGGGGTTTTAGAAGTTGTCTCCAATGAAGATAAAGGGTGACAATTACCAAGGGAAAGCAGTTACAACTATTACAAGTATAAAAGTAAGGGAAAGGCAACAGGAAAAAAGGTCATCAATCTCTCAACAAAACTAGACTAGGAAGAATAGCTTATTTAGATTTATTTAAGCAGTTTATTAGATGATCTGTATAGTATCGATAGGAAACCCACTGCGTTGTAGAAACTATGTTCGTTGTACTGTAAGAATTATGTTTGTAATTTCAGTGGGTGCATTGTCTTTTGATTAATTCAGCATATTGTCATCCATTAGTTTTCCTTTTTAGTGAAGTCCTCAGGCCCGAGAGGCAAAAAAGATCCCACACTGTTCATTGGTTGTGTCGAAAGTGCATGGTCGATAGTGAGTTTGCCCAGCAGCGCAAACATTGGCATGCGCAGTAGGACCAGGTAGCTAAAAAAGAAAACCATGTCAAGCACATGGAGTAATGTTGTGAGGCAAAATGGTACCACCAATGGTATCGAAAATCCAAACATCAACAACAACGGTGACAACTCAGAAGAAATAAGGAATAATCAAGCCATTAATGGCATGAATAGGATTGAAAATATGAACGTTAACGTTCAAGGTTCAGGAAATTCCGACAAAGGAAGCTCTGATGACAATGGAAGTCCTAACACGGGGATACCAACTATCGGCCATAGTAGCCAAACTTTGGCACAACTGATGGACCAGGTTAGTTCATCAACCCAAGAGTTTAAAGACATGGTGTCTAGATTCATGATTGTTATGGAGAATCAAACTATGTCTTTGAATAAACTGGTGAGTGAGTAGAGTCAATTTGTTTCCAAAATAGTAGAGGAAGTGAAGCGAGCTTCAGAGGAAAGAAACACCTCTGAAAGAGAAATGATAAAAGGTCTGTCATGAAAAATCCAAAAACAGACTTCTTCTATCGCTAAAGCGGTAAATTTAAACCTGCAAAAGAGGAAAGCCCTTGTTAATGGCCATACCGATCCGTTGGAAACCGACGGTTCTCCTATAAAGCTAAAAAATGCTGTAAAACAACCAAATGCTTTGAGTTCAAATCAACCGCATGATTTCGGTTGGTACATTCCCGCACCTACCGACGGAGGGAAAAACTGGCCAAATAGGAAAGAAGTAGGAGGAAGTGGGACAAAGAATCCTGCTACACGGCCTAATAATATCAAAGTCCTTAGAAATTGAAATGGCCAGTACTATGCTAGCTAGGGAGTAGAGGGTACATACGCCCCTCCTCATAAGAGGAACCCAGAAAGGGTAAATAGGTTTGAAAACCTTGTGTTCGAAGAAATGACCGATAGCGGTAAAATAAATGATAGGGAAAGGATGGGTTACAAACCTGTACCACATCTGCCACATGAATTCCATCGAGCGAGAATGGGCCAAGTGCCACACTTACCGCATGAATTCCATTGAGTTGAAATGGGCCAGATGCCACAATTTCCCCATAAATTTCCACGAGTTGGAATGGGTCAGGGATACAGGCCTCTTGATAGGCCTCTATATCGAAAGCCATATCTTGATGATATTAATCAGTGGGAAGTACCCAGGGGGGCAAAGGTCCCAGAATTCAGCCTGTTTCATGGTGAAGGAAATCATTCAACCATCGAACTCATTGCTAGGTTTACTTTCCAGTGTGGAGATCTGGGCCAAATCGATTGAATTAAGTTAAAATGGTTCCAATATTCATTGACTAGAGTAGTGTTCTCATGGTTCGCAAATTTTTCTCCTAATTCAGTGTTCTCTTTTAAAGACAAGGAAGCTTCATTCCATGCTCAATTTTTTAAAATGGAACCTGAGATTTTGCTGGCTGATTTGGCTAGATTGAAGCAGCATTCAGGAGAAACTGCAGAGCAATTCTTAGAAAGGTTTAAAGTGTCACGCCCCGAAAATGAGAGGCAGCGACTACCATCAAACTTCATTATATACCATTAAAATTCTAAAGATAACGGTATAGACAGAGCAACTAAACCCTTTAAGATGAAATATCTCCACAAACAAAAGTCTAAGATAATCCGTTCACCAAAATAATTCCACTGAGTATTCCTTTACAAAAATAATTACCAAACGCAGCGGTGAAACAAATTACATAAGAATTAATTCTATCAAAGCACCCATATCAGGGTAAAGGTCTTCAAAAGAATTTCATAATCAAATTTTGCTCATAAGATCAATATTCTAACTTCAGGGTCCATACATGTCTTTAAACCAAGACCCAAACACGTCGATGACATAACCATTATAAATGTATAACAAAGCATTTACGATGCCACAAACACCATTATCTAATCTCAATCTTACTCATCTCAAAAGATCCAAGAGTTTAAATACAATCCTTTCAAAAACTTAACTAATAATCTTTCTCATCAAAATCTACTAAAACCAACTAATATGACCAAGACTCTACTATTCGATACAATTTTCAAGTCTCATAACCAACTAACCCACTTCCGGGTAGAGTCCTCAAATGATTTACATTGCTTAAAGATACTAACAAAACTAAATGCTCTAATACCCCCAAACATGTCACGCCCAAAATCACGTCCGATACCTGTGGTAAAGGACAAAACAAACGAATAGGAGGGATGAGCTCGAATAGCCCAGTAAGTGGAAAACAAATGGGAAGCAAATACGATGATTCGTAATCCAAAACAAAACCAAATATTTGACGAACATATATAGCAATTAACTACAACGTAAATAAGGCGAATCAAATATATGAAATGTTCACAAGGTGGTCCAAAGAACCCAAATCAAATACAAACAAGGTATAACATTTGGCTACGATGCAAATAAGGCAAATCAAATATACAAAATGTTCCAAAGAACCCAAATCAAATACAAGCCCGAAGGTATGAAAATGCAATCATATCTTACTGCCAAATACCAAAGCAAACGTCATTAAGCGTTTAACCCAAAACATATTTCAATTATATGTCGGGTATGCTACAAACATACGATGACTATGGTGGTCATAAGACCTAAATGTCGAACCAAACATCAAACATCAAACGTGTGCTCCGGAGCATACCAGGAGGCTACGGCTCTCTAGTATAACAAACATGTGTCCATAGGACCCTCTCTATTTTTGAGAGTTGTTCAACATAGTCAATGTCAATCTTAAATTGACGGTCACAAATATACGAATTCAATGATGTGCATCATCAAACACAAACGAAAAGGGGTAAACAATTGTTCTCAAAAGAGGGAAAAAGTATGACAAATCAAATGCAAACAATATAGATGAACCAAAATTGACGAAGTATAAACCTTCGGATTTCGAAAGATACTTTTCCCACAACAAAACGATGATAAAATCCCTTTCACAACAAGCTTGATCAAAATCCAATATTTTTCCCGATTTAAAGAAGGAAACCCAAGCCAAAATCAAAAGGTAGAATCTCTTACAAAACAAGATTAATCAACTCCAACAACTCCTTTTTTTTTTCAGATTTAACGAAGCAACCCATATCATAGCAAAAACGTTACAAACCTTTACCACAGTAAGAACGTTCAAACCCTTACCTCAAACAAGCTTCCGACCCAAAAGAAAACCTCCAAGCACTACTCTAGCGCCAAAAGAGCTTTCCAAGCCTTCTATTCTCTGTGTCTCCTCCGCAAAGGAACAAGGAACCAAGAACAAAAGGGCTAAAATAAAACAAAGAGGCTATTTATATGGGACAAAAATCAAGTTTTCATTCGACCGAAACATAGTTTCAGTCGACTAAAAACACTTTTAGTCGACTGAATAGTACTTTTAGTCGACTAAAAGTACTGTTCACCGACTAAAGTACTGTTCAAAAATACTGTTCATAGCTACTGTTCAAAAATACTGTTCATCGACTAAAACTTTTAGTCGACTGAAAACACTCTTTTAGTCGACTAAAACCTTTAAATTCGACTAAAACTCTAGAAAAAAATATTTTTACACAATTTAAATACTTTTTAGTCGACCGAAACACTCTTTTAGTCGACTAAAACCTTTTAAATTCGACTAAAAGTTACTGTTCATCTGACCAAAAATTTCAAAATTAATCCCAATTCATTTTCTTAGTTTTAACAAAAGGTCACAAACTTATTTATCCAAAAATATACAAATTTTGCATAAGGAAAAGAAAATTTTCGGGGTATTACATAAAGCTTCAAAAAATAAATGTCATTTTCAAATGCCAGAGTCAGAATTGGCAAATTTAGCCCTCAATGGCCTAGATTTGGAAATTAGGAAGAAGTTTGAAGGAATAGAATTTAGGAATGTTTTTGAGTTATTGTCTAGGGTAACTCGATATGAAACCTTGTTGAGGGAAGAATAGATTAAAAAGAATTCTTCAATGGGAACTTATTATCAAGATCCCATTGACCTAGAAGTGGATGTTGTAGAGATGGTTGGGAAGAAACCAGTCACCTGTGATATTCTGGTTGAAGTAAAAAATCCCATCAGCTTGCCCTCGAGACAGCCAAACAAGTTGAATATGTCACCCCCATTGAGGAAATACTCATTCGATATAAATCAAACAGATCAGATATTTGATCATCTCTTGAAGATTAAGTTCATTCAGCTTCAGGGTCCTCTTAGAGTCCCAAAGGATAAGAAGACTAAATTTTGGAAGTGGCACAATACTATCAGTCATAACACTAATAATTGTGTTATTTTTTTGTAATGCGGGGTAGGACCAAATTGAGACTGGACTCCTCAAGTTTGTTGACAAAGACAAAGAAGTGATGGAAGTAGACAGTGACCCTTTCCCAGAAATTGCGCTTGATATCAACATGGTATCGGTGGATTACAATCCAGTTGATTGCTCAAGTGAAGACAAAAGTTCGGAAGGCAATAACTTTAAGACAAGGAAACCCTTGGAGAGAGATTGTAACATGAGGAAAACTAAAGAAATGGTAAGTTTAGATTATGATATGGATGAGGGTTTCAATTATGGAAACAGGAAGAGAGAAGGCACTTTGTGGGCTAATGAAGAGAACAACTCCAATAAAGGGAGTTTGATTCTAATGTTGGGCACCTCGGTGTCAAAAATTGGACCGATAGGGGAGCCAGTGTGTCAGAATTGTGGCTCTTCCAAAGAATGGTCAAAGAAGATGTGGCAGAAAGAACGATTAATAGATAATAAAGTTCACGGAGGGATGGTGCAAGAAGGCAGATCAAGGAAGCCAGAGGTCTTTCAATCAGGGATGAGTTTTAAGTAGCCAAATTTGGCTAACCTGGTCATTTATCAAAACAACGTGGGACCTGGACATTTTTGCTCAAAAATGATAAATCCTAGCTTTAGGTCGTTTGATCCAATGTATGAGTCTAAAAACTACAAAGGGAAAACCCTATATCGGCTGGGCAGAGAGATGCATTTTGAATGATGCAAAGATATCAAGGGGAATCAAGAATGTTGAAGCCGAAAGACCCCTCCGATGATTATTGGCATACAGCTGGACAGTAGAAAGTCTTATTCTTAGAAATATATCAAGATTTAAGTAGAACACATAAACGAAGGGTTCAACGAAAGTTTGCAGTTATAATGCAAATGAAGTTGGAGATCAAGCAAGCCAAACTTGAAAGGAGGAAATGGATTTGGACAAGAGAGGAAGAAGGTTTAAACCCAAATAAAGTTCAGCCTAAGAAGCAAACGGAGGAAGAGATTCTTCAGGATCATCAATTGGAAGGCCTTTAAAATTGTATGTATCGGCAGCAGAATCATCACTTGGAAGCTTGCTTGCTCAAGAAAACAACCAGGGTTTTGAACAAGCCAACTACTATTTCAGTCGAGGTTTGAATGTAATTGAGCAAAAGTACACTGTTGTGGAAAAGTTATGTTTAACCCTATATTCTACTGCAGTCAAGTTTGACATTATATGTTTCCGTTCGATATATTAGTAATTGTTCAAATAGATTTCATAAAATACATGCTGTCAAGACCAGTGTTAAGGGGAAAAATAGGGAAATAGGTCCTTGCGTTGATAGAATACAGCTTAACATACATACCTCAGAAGGCCGTAAAAGGACAAGCATTGGCTGATTTCTTAGCAAATCATCCAAGTGATAACTTGGAAAATGGAATAATCTATATTGGCATCGTCTCTTGGAAAATGATGTTTGATGGGTCAAAACTAGCTAATGAGTTGGTGCAGGTATAGTGTTAGTTTCTCCTATTGAAAATGCACATCATTTTGCTTTCCAAATTGAAAAAGTTTGTTCAAACAATCAGACAGAATAAGCAGCCTTAATCATTGGTTTAGAGATATTGTTGGACATGCGTGTCACGACAGTACAAATATCTGGGGATTCTCAACTGGTTATAAAGCAGTTGAATGGAGAGTTTAAATGCGCTCCGGGTCTAGAGATGTATTTCAGCATCGCGTCATATTTGTTAGCAAAATTTGATGATGTAACCATAACCCACATTCCCCAGATAAACAATGGTAGTGGCAATGTAATGGCTCAGTTAGCTTCAGGTTTAAAAGTCCCTGATAGAATCAATGAACAATGGGTAAAAGTATCAAAATGCTTGCCAATGATCAGTGATAGATATAAAAAATTAGAGATGATCAATCCAGTCAATACGATTCAAGGCGATTGGAGGACGCATATCATCTAATACCTACAAAACCCTCAATTGAAAGCAGATGCAAAGATAAAGTTGCAAGGAATCAAATACTTTTTGTTAGATGGCGATCTACTTAAACGGACACCGGAAGGATTGGCGCTTAGTAGTCTGAGACAACAAGAGGCCATGCAGGTGATGGCTGAGGTGCATGAAGGCGCATGTGGTGCTCATCAAGCGGGCATAAAAATGAGTTGGCTGATTAGATGACATGGCCATTACTGGCCTACCATAGTAGAAGATTGCGTTCGATATGCAAAGGGATGTCAAGCTTGCCAAAAACGTGGAACTGTTCATCGTGCACCATGCATAGAATTGCAATCGATAGTGAAACCTTGGCCTTTTAGGGTATGGGCCATGGATTTGATAGGACAAATACATCATTCCTCATCTAAAAGGCATGTATTTATAATCGTGGCAACTGGCTATTTAACAAAGTGGATAGAAGCCAAGCCAATGAAACACAGTTACACAAGAGAGTGTAATCACCTTCATCAAAGAAAACATAATTCATCGATTCAAATTACCTCAAACAATCATGGCTGATAGAGGTACCATTTTTACCAAGGGGCAAATACGTGAGTTCCCAGAGAATACAAATTTGAGATAATAAACTCTACCCCTTATTATGCACAAGCAAATGATCAAATTGAAGCAAAGAATAAATCTAGTAAACACATTATGGAGAGGGCTATTAAAGATACTCCAAATGATTGGCATCAGTTGTTATTGGAGGTTCTTTGGGCATTCCGAACTTCCCCGAGATTTGGCACAGGAGTAACTCCATATGCCTTGACATGTGGGCATGATCATGTACTACCTATGGAAATAACAGTAAGGTCTTTTCGCGTAGCTATACAAAACATTATGCCGGTGACAGAATACAACGAAGCTTTGGCGATCGAGTTGGAAGATCTAGATGACCATCACTTTGATGCATTGGATAGGTTGCATACCCAAAAGTGAAAGGTAAGTAGATCATATAACCGAAGAGTTTTATTAAAAACGTTTCAAGAAGGAGACTTAGTGTGGAAAACTATATTACTTATAGGGTTAAAAGACCCAAAATTTGGAAAATGGTCACCAAATTGGGAAGGACCCTTTTTAACCCATACAGTTTTAAGAGGCGGGGCATTCTAGCTAAAATAACTAGAAGGACAATTGCATGCTAAGCCGATCAATGGCTGATACCTAAAAAAGTATGTCCCTTCCATGTGGAAAGGGGTCGAGCCAATTGATAGGGATAGCCTACGTTAGCCTGATAAAGGCTAAGAAAAGTAAGAATAAAAGAAAACTGCAAATAAAATCTAGAAGAAAGCAGTTTGATTACAAAACAAAGCTAGCCAAAGAAAGTAGTTGTTTACATCAATCATCAAAAGAAAGATGAATTTCTACCCACTGACTTTCTGCCTTGGACAAAATTTGGTCTGCGAAGGTGAGCTAGGATTGAGTCTTAGCTCGTTTCTTCAAAGGCTCTTCCATAGCTGTGGCTAAATCAATAGCCTTTTGGTAAACACTATTTTGCTGCTCCAACATACTTTGCTCTTTCTGATTTAGGGCACTCATCTTTGCTTCCAACTCTCTCTTTTCAGCCTTAATCTCATCAATCTCTTTGGAAATCTCCAGGCTAGTTGGATGCTTCTCTCGAACTTGGATATTTAGAGCATCAATATTTTGATCTACTATTAGAACATCAGATCTAATGCCCATGCCTTGTTTCCAAGAAGCAGCTATCAAAGAGATTTGGAATTTTAGAGTAGAAATTAAACCTGATTGAACATCATTCAAAGCTGATGTATTATTGGTGAGAGCATCAATCAGGTCGTACATCTTCAGTACAACGTCATCATTAGCCAAAATGTCAGGAAGACTATAACTAAGCAGACTCTTAAAAATGTTAAGAATAGTAGCCTAATCAACACTGGAAGGCGAGGCTGATGTATTGCTTGAAGGACAGGAAAAGGCCTAATGGCTGACTGAAGTTGCAAAAACCTATGGTTGATGTCATCAATAGCTGGTATAGGAGCAGATGATTGTTGAGCAGCTAAAATGCCTGTAGTCTCTGTCGCCATCTGGGTGATCGAAGGAGAGCTAGAGACAATCAGAATAGCTAATGACTCAGACATCGAGGGAACAACTGCCGCATGACTAAATGTTGCAGGTGTGAATTCAGAGCTTTAAACTGGATCTGCAACAGCAGGGAAGCGACTTTCAGTTGGGGGACATGTTTCAGCCACTAGAGAATTAGGCAAAGCGACATCTCTTGGTTGGTTAGAATGGTGACTGATAGAAAGATCATCAGAATCTTCTTCATCTTGGACATCCCAAGATTCATCAACCTGAAGCAAACAGCAATAAAGTATAAGTCACTAAAATAATAATAAGTTACAGTGATAAAAACTTAAAAACCTGTTGAGGGGAAGATGCCGATCGATTGGAAGCAGTAGTCGGAGACACCCCATCACTGATGATTCTCGTATCAGTCGCCTCGCCGACAGGAGCATCAGAGGAAGTATCGTAGGGATTGTCATCTTTGCTTGTGCTTTCCTGAGTTAAATCAATGGTAATACCACCCAAATCCTAATAGGAGGGTAAGCAATGAAATTTAGCACATAAATGCAAGAACTAACAAAAGGGGATTCTTACCTTTAAAGACATGGTTGTCGCGCTAAAACGAGTTTTGTGAGCAACACTTTTCCTTCTGGTAGCTTTAGATTTGGGTGTGACTGAATCAACCGGAGAGGTTAAATGAATTCTTGGCTGATCGATCGGGGCATGAGAAGATCCTCGTGCTTGCTCAAAAATAACATATGTAGAAGTTCCCATTTCGGTGGTGGGTTTCTTGGGTGATCTAATATTTTGATCGGCTGTGCAAAAATAAGGTAAAAGTCAAATAAGCTTTTAGTGTGTATCAAAAAATGACACAATAATAAAAGGACTCAGAACTAGCTGGAAGCTAACAATAGTTGAAGCAGTCTGAGAGGGGAGAGCAACACTCAGAGGAACGACCAACGTTGGTTCGTTCAATGGAAGGCTAGAAGGTATATCACCAGGTATGTGCTCAGATTGCCTTTGTCTTTCTCTGATTTCCTTTCTCTGATTAATGAGAGGAACATTGTCTTCTTCATCGTTGTCTTCCATATCCTCAACCCTTTTCCCTTTTTCGGAGAGCAAATTCTCAGAAGAATCATCCGATTCGTCATCTACAATATGTTTTTCTGAGGAAGACTCAGCAGCAGGCTCCTTTCCTTTTCTGCTTGGTACAAGCTGAGAGGGTCCCGCAGAAGGGGATCAATCCCTTTTCCTCGAGACAGCAGGTTGATTGCTATTCCCTCCGTCGATAAAGTAAGATGTATTAAATAACTGAGATCGATAATGAATGGTATCAACAGGAAAATAGAATACTTGGTCGATGCGGGCTGTCCACGGCCAAATGGACCATGCAAATAGCATAGTTGATACCATCATATAATCTCGAGACGTTTTCTTGATACCAAGGTTAAAATGGATAACTGAACTAGCAGTACGAATCTTGAAATTGCACATGACAAAATTGTCCATCGATTCATCAACAACCTTGTCGATCTTCCTGATATGATTCACCGTTATACATTTAATCCTTTCTTTAGCCTCTAAAAAGATAGAATTCCTTGTAGCAACCCAAATTGTTGTCCAAATTAAGAAAGAGTATACCGCTCATACCCACAAGATCCTGAAGGAGTGGTAGTAATCTAACCACCCGTAAGAAAAAATCGCCCACAGAAAAAACTAGCCCATATCCTCCAAACCCTATCCTGAAACTCTATGGGCATAGTATCATTTATGTAAGTAGGGAGATTTCTAAACCAGTGGGACCGATTGACCTAGCAAGAAAAGGGTGTCCACGTTTGTAGTTGTTGAAATCGAAAATAGAAACATGATATAAAAGAATTAAGCCTGATGTCACCCAAGGATAAGCGATGCCCATAAGTCAACAAGAAAGAATCAGGCTGATTTGGGATAGAGGGGAAAATTTCTAGAAAATAAGCATGCAACCACAGTTGCATCAACCAAAAAGGACCACCGATAGTCCAATGAATTTTCTTCTCCACCACGGTAAATATCGACTTGTACAAGCTACCTAGTACTAAGGGTGCAAGAGCATACTCCCTACCATGAGCTAAACTGATGTCTAAGTTCATATTCTTTGGTCAATGAAAGACTAGGGACACAGAACACATGATGAGAAAGCCACATCCAAAGAAAAATAGCTAACTCTTTTATATCAGGCGAAGTGTTAGCGTTCCTAGACCTGAGAAAATATCTTTCAAAGGACTCAGAATGCTTGGAAGAAGAAACATCAAGAGATAGATTGGTTGGGTTATGATAGGTCAAGGCATTAGCATGACCACTAATCGGCAGAAGACCTGTTAAGGCACATACATCGAGAATAGTAGGAGCCATCATCTTGGTTTTTAACATAAGAGCATTGGTAGTAGTCGACTAGAAACAAAAGGAGCTAGACAAAAGCCATCAGTCTACTTTAGGAGGGGTTTTAGGCATGTGGATGAGTTCAAAGATTCCTTGCACCTTAACTGATCTGCATAAGTGGCGGACAAATGATCAACCCATAAACCCCAATCGGCATGAATCAGAGTCGGCCAAGATCTAATTGGCAGACCAATTTCACTCCAATCTTTCCAGTTTAGAAAGGGTGAACAAAGCAACAGTTTTTTTGAGTCGTCGATTAGGTATCCTTTTAGGGGTTAAGGACCAACCCTAAAAGACGCACCTAAAATGTGCGAGGTGATAGGTTTTGGACATTTCTTAAAGGGGATCAGAACGCGAGAATCAATAGGATCAATATGATATAAGAGCCCCAACACCCCGTTGAGGGTTAGGAGGGCATTCTACTCCTTCTCCCTCATCACCGTGAGGAACAATTCTTTTCTTCGCCATAATTGCTGGAGGAAGTATGAGAAAAGAACAAATGGAAATTCTAGGGTTCACTGTATAAAATACCCTAATGAATAATGATTAAGGGTCAATTTTAAGTAGCTACAATAAAACGGATAGGAATTAAAGGCGATAGAAGATGAGACGAACATATTTAACTCACTCGACTGTATCGTCGCGCGAGTTAAGGGGGCAATGTTGGCACCGATATTTTCACGAATACGGTGCAGACACATGGCATAGCGATAGCCACAAAAGAGTGCATAAATGAAGAAAGTGGAAGAAGCACGATTGCGGTAGTTATCATTTGTTACCCGGAAGAGATAAGTGAGTAAAAGAAACACGGGAAAACAAAATGTTTGAATAAATCATACAAGAAGTAGGAAAACCGCCAAATAGTGTCATGGTCGATGTCGTTGAAACAGACGTGGAAGACATGCCAGAGGAAATCAGTTAGTGGAGATTTCTGAAACAGGCCACGATCAGCATGATTGAGGGAATCTTGAAAGAAACAATCGATCATGGGGTCCTAGAAGTTGTCTCCAAGAGGATAAAGGGTGACAGTTACCAAGGGAAGGCAGTTACAAATATTACAAGTATAAAAGCATGGGAAAGGCAACAGGAAAAAAAGGTCGTCAATCTCTCAACAAAACTAGACTAGGAAGAATAGCTTATTTAGATTTCTTTAAGCAGTTTATTAGATGATCTGTGTAGTATCGATAGGAAACCCATTGCGTTGTAGAAGCTGTGTTATTTGTACTGTAAGAATTGTGTTTGTAATTTCAGTGGTCGCATTGTCTTTTGATCAATTTAGCATATTGTCATCCGTTAGTTTTCCTTTTTAATGAAGTCCTTAGGCCCGAGAGGCAAAAAAGATCCTACACTGTTCATCAGTTGTGTAGAAAGCGCACGATGGATAGTAATATTGCCCAGCAGCGCAAACACGTTCAGTTGGAAATGGACTATACACAAGCCCAAATTTGGCAGTAACGTACATCAAGAATTTTGTGCAACACATTAGTGCACAAAATTTGGCAGCAACGTACAACATATATATATATATATATATATATATATATATATATATTTGTGTATAATCTAGAGCTTTTGTGTACTGCGCATGATTTTGATTATGTATTATGCATGTGCTAGCGTTGGTAATTTCTAGATTTTGTGTGTGCGTGTGTGTGCGCGTGTCTATATATATATATATATATATATATATATATATATATATATATATATGCACGTGCTAATTAATCACGTAATTAAGTTCACAAACCAATACTTTATTTGTGTATAGTCTAGAGTTTGTGGGTATTGCGCATGATTTTGATTATGTATTATGCATGTGTTAGCGTTGGCAATTTCTAGATTTCGCGCGCGTGTATATTATACGTGTGCTAGCTTTGGTAATTTGCCAGCATTTAATAAAAACTTCCAAACTTGTCCTGTTTTCAAACTTTTAGTCGCAAAAAATAACCTTTAACCCTGAACTAGGAGATCCCTCCTTATTATACGACCAAGTAGACCATATTAATATATTCATCTGGAGTGGACAAGTAAGATACTTAATTTTTTTTGTTTATTTTCTTAGTCTCGTGAACATTGTATACCTTTTGCTTTGCTTTAACAGTCTTTGTTAATTCATAGGAAACAGCGCCACTCATCACAGTAGAAATTGCCGAACAATTCAAAAATTGGTGATTGAACAAACTCCAGAAAAAATTGATCTGTGGAATCGGTTTTGAGGTTGTTACCCGTGAAAATATCTTTCAGCAACTTGATCGGAACATACTAGGTGCCCTTGTTGAACGGTAAAGAAGTGAAACGAATACGTTTCAGTTCCCTCTTTGAGAGATAACAATAACCTTAGAACATGTAGGGTACATCTTAGGGTTACTAGTGACGGGGCGGTCGGTATATGCTTCTAGGTCTTCCGCAACAAATAAAAGAGCTACTAGGAACTTTTTTACTTCGATACCCGATAATGAATTTGGCAATGGTAGGATAAAGTTGAGGTGGCTGGGAAACACCTTCTGCATTTTGCCGAAAAACTACACGGAAGAGATGCTTGTGCTGCACACAAAGTTCTTCCTGCTGTGGGTGATGGGGGCAATTCTATTCCCAACGACGACGAAGAATACGATTCAGACCAAATATTTAGCGTTGTTGGGTAACCTATAAGAGGTTGGAGAGTATGCTTGGGGTATAACAACTTTTGCATACTTGTATCAAGCATTGCACAATGCAACGAGGCTTGACTGCAAATCTATATGTGCATGTCTCTCATTGTTGCAAGTATATCATATAAATTCTTTTAATTAGGTTTTCTATAATTTTTTTATTAGTCAGTGAACAATAATTTTTGACGATACAATCCTAATTTGTCTTTCTTCTCAGGTGTGGTCTTATGAACACATTATTGTAGGTGCACCCAACTGTAGGAAGGGAACCAATAATGTTTCTCCTCGGTTGTGTGCTTAGGAGTACAGTTGGAGGGAGAGCCACTACCCGAGGAGAGATGATCCTCATCACAACATCATGTTCTATCAGTGGGAGTTTGACCCCCTATCTCTGAGCCAAATGCTTTAGGCTCCATACAAACATTTGACGGAACAGGTGACAGAGTCGTTCGCATTCACGTTCTCCGGGTTGTAACGCACTCCACTGATCCACTTCGAGTTTGCAAAGTGGTAGCTACTGGATAGCGCCATGCGCCATTTTGAGTGCCTGTAGGGGTTGCCAGTCGATGCCCCAGTCAAGTGCCTGTAGGGGTTGCCAGTCGATGCCCCAGACAGTAGAGCCCACTGGGTGTCAAACAATTCAGGCAAGTGAATGCGCACAAATTGTGCACAAATGAAATTAAAATCTGGGATTTATGGCAAGTAATGCTGGCAGTGATTGTGTCAGAGCTTGACCCTGTGGTCAGCATTGAGCAGTATCTAGGGTGGTACTACCGCATCACCTAGAAGAGAATAGCCCTCGTAAGGTGGACAAGAGGCCAGAAGTACCACCCTAGGGGTCAGATTGATGAGCGTAGGACATTTGAGCTCATAAGTTTCCTAATGCTTTCAATTGAATTTTATATAGTAATTTTAAATTCAATCTAGTTCGTGGTTGAAGTTACTTATTATCTACTTGGATGTAGATTGATGCCTCGCTCGCCTTCTTCAAGATGATGAGTGAGCGGAAGGATCTGTTAGGTGCCATGAGAGAGGATATTCACTCCCATGCTGAGATATTGGTGCATGGCTGTCTGGAGTTTGTGAGCCGCTATACGGGACAACCTTTAGGCGTGAGCCTTGGAATGAGTTATCCCGGGTGGCAGCCTCCCTATGTCAGTAAGCGAGACAATGAGTGATGCTTGGGGGTCGCCATCGGATAAGGGAATGGCTCATTGGGACGAGTGGAGTCAGCCCTCGTTTGCTTTGCTTGGGGACTCAAAGGTTACACCACTTTCTCAGAGTCAAGTCACACAAGACTCGACTTAGCAAACTTCAATCTCTCCAAGTCACTGCTACTTGTCATGGTGGCCTCTCTCTATGGACAAAGAGTACCGGCAAAGCCGAAACTTGTAGTTCGGTTGAAGAAACAGAGACCCATGCAAGCTAATCAGTCGGACTGTGGCGTCTTCGTCTTGATGTACATGACCTACATTTGTCAGAGTGAGAGCCTCAAGGTGGCCATTTGGAGCCATGCAGACGTAGAAAACTTTAGATATAGGATAGCTTAGCAAATTCATAGCGGACGACCTAAACTAGTTAGAATATTGTAAATCCGACTGAAGACGAGACCAAACGACTTTGAATTTTTATTCTTATGTAAACACATTGTCGTTTGCTTTGCTTGTGTTTATGGAATTTTATTCCGTGTGTTTATGAAAGGCAAATGCGTTTATGGCTTCGTGTTGTGGTTAAGTATTTCTTTTAAGAATTTTGGGTGTTGTGGTTTTTGAGTACTTCTTGAGACTGGTTGATGGTGGGTAAGAAAATTAGGGAAAAGGGGTTTTCATTAGTCTGCTAGGATGTCCATTACATAATGTAGCAGACAGTATAAAACCCTCAAACAATTCAAAGTGTTGGTGGATGATTTTTTACTTGGTCGTCCGCTACATAGTGTAGCCGCCAATTAGATGCCTAAAAAAATTCCTAAGTGTTGGAGGCCAATGTTCCTATTACGTCGTTCGCTACATAGTGTAGCGGACGGTAAGATGACTAAATTTTTTTTAAGTGTTTGAGGCCGATGTTTCTGCTACACCATTCGCTACATAGTGTAACGGACAGTAAGATGCCCAAAAATTTTCTGTTTCTACATGGCTGTCCGCTTCATAGTGTAGGGGACAGTCTAAATCCTCAAAAAAATTCTAAGTGTTGGTGACCAATGTTTCTGCTTGGCCGTCCGCTACAGAGTGTAGCAGAGGTCTTAAACCTTCAAAACAATTCTAAGTGTTGGAGGCCAATATTTTTGCTTGGCCGTCTGCTACATAGTGTAGCAGACGGTTTAAACCCTCAAAAAAATTCTGAGTGTTGGATGCCAATGTTTCTGCTTGGTCGTCCGGCACATAGTACAACAGACGGTTTAAACCCTCAAAAACATTCTAGGTATTGGAGGTCAATATTTTTGCTACACTATGCACTACATAATGTAGCGGACGGTAAGATGCCCAAAAATTTTATGTTTCTACTTGACCGTCCGCTACATAATGTAATGGACGGTCTAAACCCTCAAAAAAATTCTACGCGTCGGAGGCAAATATTTCTACTTGGCCATCCGCTACATAGTGTAGCAGACGGTTTAAACCCTCAAAAAAATTCTAAGGGTTGGAGGCCAATGTTTTTGCTTGGCCATTCGCTACATATATATTGTAGTGGACGACTTAAACCCTCAAAAAATTCTAAGTGTAGTGGAGGCCAATGTTTCTGCTTGGCCGTCCGCTACATAGTGTAGTAGACGGTTTAAACCCTCAAAAAATTCTAAGTGGTGGAGGCCAATGTTTCTGCTTCGGTGTCCGCTACCTAATGTACGGACAGTATAAACCCTCAAAAAAATTTGAAGTGTTGGAGGCCAATGTCTCCACTTGGCCGTTCGCTACATAGTGTAGCGGACGGTATAAACCCTCAAAACAATTTTGAAGTGTTGGAGGCTAATGTCTTTGCTTGGCCATCCACTACATAGTGTAGCAAACAGTATAAATCTTCAAAAAAATTCTAAGTGTTAGAGGCCAATGTCTCTGCTTAGCTGTCCGCACATAGTGTAGTGGACGCTATAAGTGTTTCTGTTTGGCCGTTTGCTATATAGTGTTGCCGGTATAAGCCCTCAAAAATATTCTAAGTGTTGGAAGCCAATGTTTGGTCGTCTGCTACATAGTGTAGCGGACAGTAAGTGTTGGAGGCCAATGTTTCTACAAGAGTTCATTAAAATTCAAATGGTAAAGAAGCAAAATTCGTGAATAACCCAATGATATGGTAAAATTTGAGTTTGAATAAACATCTAGGATTATTCAAAGTCTATAATTCAAATAGAACATCAATAGACTTGGTGGCTCATAAAACATTATTACAAACTTATTTAGACAAAAGGTCCACTGCATCTTATTCGGCATCATCTTCGTCCTCGTCTTGCAAACCCTCTGGACTTATCCCCAGTGCCTTGTAATGGTTCTGCTTGTCATGGTTGGTCATTTTCTTGCACAATGCACACTTTCTAAGCTTTTTTGGTTGAGTTGCCTGTTCAATAGGCTCTTCATCCGTGTAGATCTCTTGTGGCCTTTCGTTTGCGACATAATTAGATCTAAAGGTCGGATATCATTGTCCTCTTCCTCAACTGGCTCATCATCTTCTGATCCCTGCGTAGGCTCACACATTGCTGACTGAAGCTACTTCAAACTGGTCGACGAGCTCCGCTATCTCACAAAAATGTTTATATCCAGCCATTGTAGTAGCACCATTTACGGACAAACGTATAAACATTGTCACTAGATGATTATACCGCAATGTCTTTGATTCTTCAAAGTCAGTATACGGATGCTCCGGAAAGGACATGGTACCGCGCAACTTGTTTGCAACCTTAGTCTACCACGACAAGACGTATTGATTGGGATTGCCTTGATATTCTTTTGAGTGAAAAACAACAGAATGTATCTACACAGCATGCCATGAAACTCAAACTTCTTGCAAATACATGTCACTGAATCCGTCTCTGTGTCATGGCTTAGCGTATCAGATCTACGTATCTTCTCAGGGGCGAGGTCATTCATCAATGAATAAACCTTATGGTCATGTGTAGACTTTTCAGCCATCTTGTTTATACTGTATCGTTCTGATTTTTGCTACTCTACTTGGTATTGCATGAACATCTCCTTCGTATAGACTTTTGCATCATTCACCTCTAGTGAGGTCTCAAGCAACCTTCTCCTTTGTTTGTATATGCTTGCAAAGTTCGCAGCCCTTTCTTTTACGAATATTTGTGTAATCCCTTTTTGAGCGGATATGACGAAATTCTTCAAATTCGTAGTTGTACCTATATAACTATCGAACAGGGCATTCATAGACTCATCCCTTCCTATCATTTTCATGCCCACAGAAAAATACCGTCTCATGTAAATGCAAACCCATTGCTCTATGAGCTCATACAAGTGTTGGAGCCACTCGTGGTCTTGCAATGAGTAATTCTCAACAAGCTTTTCTCACCTCTCTTCGAATTCCTCAATTGTTAATGACTTGTTAACACACCTGTCAAAATCTTGCTTAAAGTCTAGATACTTTGCATACAAGTGATGCAGACGTTCAGGGTATTTGTCGCTTATGTGCAAAATGCACAAATTGTGCCGAGTATCTAGGAAGACGATGGCAATAGCCATCTTCATTGCCAAATCTTGATCAGTAATGATAACTCTAGGTGCTTTGTTGTTCATGGCTTCTAGCCACGTCTTAAACAACCATACAAGAGAACTCTCACTCTCATCCCTTAACAATGCGAACCCAAACACAATAATGATTTTGATGATTAACACCTGTGAAGGAGCGAACGACATCGAGTATTTGTTGGTACTAGGTATGTGGTGTCGAAAGTCACAAAATCCCTAAAATGTTGATAAGCAAGTCTCGAACGACCGTCAACCCAAAAAATTATTGTAATTCGATGCTCGTCGTCAATAGTATACTCATAAATAAACTGCGGGTCCTCCATCTGCATCCGCTTCAATAGGCTCTTTGTTAATTGATCATCATTGAGGTCATACGTGGCTCGTCTTTAGGTTCGGACCGCATTACGAACGTCTGTCGTGTTAAAAGTTCAGATTCTAAATTCCCCCAGCCTGTTCAGCAAGAACACTAACAATGTCGGTAGGTCTTATCTGCTCATTACTCATTGTGTGAATCAGGCTCCTTGCGACATTACCCATCTTCTTGTGTTGATGCATCTGACTCACCTTCGAATGGGTTACTACTGGTGATTGTGTGCCAATTCCAAGCTACTAATAAGCCCAATGATCTTCCTTGGGTTTATGGCTTATGAACATCTTGACCATGCTATTTGTGCACGCAAAGAAGTCTCGTCTTCATGACAGAAATCCTATTTCGTCATCACTATCGTCGTTACCAACAAGCTTCTCATTTTACAATGGGTGTCTGCTCTTATGACACTCATATTAACGAGAGCATATTTTTTTTGTTATGTTGCTTATTTGAGTTCTCTTGATTCTAATGCCAAAACCAACCCTCAATGAATACGCTCAAAAATATTCTTCGGCTTCTTCTAATTTTCAAAACGTTCGCCCTAGATATGGACTATTAGCATCTACTGGGGTGTTCAAGCTTGACATGAAATCAGACATTGTAAAAGAAAACCTATGTAGAAATAAATTACGTTTAACTATCAAATTGTAACATTTTTAGGCATGAAAATTAATTAAAAAAATGGTGTTTCTTGAACATAATAAATCAAAATTACTTTGATGAATAGACCAATTCAGCATGACAATTATAACAAAAAAAATCTTTAAATCAAATTTAACAATCATTAATTTCTTAGACATAACAAATTAATTTCTTGAACATAACAAATTAAAATCACTTTGATGAATAGAGAAATTTAGCATGCCAAATACAACAAAAGTAATCTAAAAAATGCAAATTTAACTATAATTAATTTCTTCAACATAACAAATTAATTTCTTGAACATAACAATTAAAATTACCTTGATGAATAGACTGATAAATACAACAAACATAATCCCAAAAAAAATTATATAAACATCCTAAAAAAAATAAAATTCACCATGGTATTTAAAATAAAACTTCATTATTCACAAATTTACCTTATTTGAGTAAAGCTTTGTTACTTGAAACTTCAAACTTAAAGGGAGCTGAAAATGGAAGCAGATGGAGCTCAAGGAGGTGAAAATAAAAAAAGAACAGAGAATTAGGGCACTTTTAGGTATATCTGCACGTCATGTGGGGGGACGGAGTGCGACACTTGTCAGCCAAAAGTCGTTCACCACACTGTGCACCGATCGACTTTTTGATTGACAAGTGTCAGGGTAAAAAGTTGTCTGCTACACTGTGTAGCTGACGGGTAGGATTGGGTAGTTTGGTCAAAAAGACCGTCCACCACATAGTGTGGTGGACGATTTTTTTTATAAAAAAAAATCTTGGCCGTCATGTTGCTCGCGCGGTCAATGGATCAGCTATATATATATATATATATATATATATATATATATATATATATATATATATATATATATATAAGAGTTGATCCATTGCTCACACTGTTAAAATGGGATAAGTTACCCGCGCGATCTGGCCATCCATCCTTAAGGGATGCACGACCCATATCTTTTTTTTTTTTTAAAAATAAGACTGTCCGCTACGCTATGTAGTGGACGGTTTCTTTTACCAAAATGTTCTGCCCAAGTCGTCCGCTAGACAGTGTAGTGGACGACTTTTTGACCATGACAATTGTCAGTCAAAAACTCGTCCGCTACACAGTGTACTGGATGACTTTTAGCTGACACATGTCACATCTGTCTGTCACTTTGTCCGCCAGACAGTATGGCGGACGACGTGGCAGATATACTCAAAAGTGCCCTAATTCTCAGCTCTTTTTTCATTTTCATCCCCTTGAGATTCACTTGCTTCCATTTCAGCTCCCTTCAAATTCCAAGCTTCACTCAAATAAGGTAAGTTTGTGAATAGTGAAGTTTTCTTTATGGGTTGAATGATGAAGTTTTTTTTTTTTTGGATGCATCTATAATTTTTTGTGGGATTATCTTTGTTGTATTTACCAGTCTATTCATCAAAGTAATTTTAATTTGTGATTTTTAAGAAATTAATTTGTTAACTTCAAAAAATTCATTATAGTTAAATTCAATTTTTTTGAGATTATGTTTGTTGTATTTTGGCATGCTAAATTTGTCTATTTATCAGAGTAATTTTGATTTGTTATGTTCAAGAAACTCCATTTGATAGTTAATCGTAATCTCTTTCTACATATGTTTTGTTTCACAATGTCTGATTTCGTGCCAAGCTCCAACACCCCAATAAATGTAGTGATACGTATCTAGGGCGAACATTTCAAACATTGGAGGAAGTCGAAGAATGTTTTTTAGCATATTCGTTGAGGGTTGGTTTTGGCATTAGAATAAAGACTGCAAGAACAAGCAACATAACAAAAAAAGAAGTATGCTCTCGCTTATACGAGTGTCATAGGAGCAGACACCTGCTGCAAAATGAGACACAAGTTGGTAATGATGATAGTGATGAAAAATAGGATATGCATGGAGAAGACGGGACAACTTTGCGCGCACGAATTACAAGGTCAAAATGTTCATAAGCAATAAACTCAAGCAAGATCATTGGCTTATTACTAGCTTGGAATTGGCACACAATCACCCGTTAGTAACCCTTTCTAAGGTGAGTCAGATGCATCCACACAAGAAGATGGGTAATGTTGCAAAGAGCCTGATTCAGACAATGAGTAATGCGCGGATAGGACCTTCCGACATTGTTAATGTTCTTGCTGAACATGATGGGAGAATTCAGAAACTAAATTTAACATGACAGACAGTCAAAATGCAGTTCAAACCCAAAGACGAGCCGCATGACCTTAATGATGCTCAATCTAAAATGAACCTATTGAAGTAGATGCAGATGAAGGACCCGCGATTTACCTACGCTAATAAACTTGACGACGAGCACCGAGTTACCATAATTTTTTGGGTCGACAGTCGTTTGAGACTTGCTTATAATCATTTTGGGGATGCTGTGACTTTCGACACCACATACCGTACCAACAAGTACTCAATACCGTTTGCTCCTTTCATAGGCGTTAATCATCATTATCACTCCATCCTATTTGAGTTTGCATTGTTAAGGGATAAGAGCGAGAGTTCCTTTGTATGGTTTCTTAAGACGTGGCCAGAAGACATGAACAACAAGGCACCTAAAGTCATCATCACCGATCAAGATTTGGCAATGAAAAAGGCTATTACTACCGTCATCCCAGATACTCTACACAACTTGTGCACTCGGCACATAAGAAACAAATACCCTGAACGTCTGCATCACATGTATGCAATGTATCAAGACTTCAAACAAGATTTTGAAAGGTGCATTAACAAGTTGTTAACGATTGAGGAATTTAAGGAGACGTGGGAAAAGGTTGTTGGGGATTACTCATTCTAAGACCACGAGTGGCTCCAACACTTGTATGAGCTCAAAAAGTAATGGATTGGCGTTTCACGAGAAGGTATTTTTCTGTGGGCATGAAAATGATGGGCAGGAGTGAATCCATGAATGCCACGTTCGATATTTATGTAGGTACAACTATGAATTTGAAGAGTTTCGTCACATCCACCCAAAAAGTGGTTGCCTCATTATTCGTGAAAGAAAAGGCTGCAGACTTTGCAAGCACGTACAAACAAAGGATAAGGTTGCTTAAGACCCCACTGGAGGTAAACAGTGCAAGAGTCTATACGAAGGAGATGTTCATGCAATACCAAGTAGAGCTTCAAAAATCAGGACGATACAGTATAAACAAGGTGGCAGAAAAGTCTACACATGAGTACAAGGTTTATACGCTGATGAACGACCTCGTCCCTGAGAAGATGCGTAGAATGCATACGGTGAGCCATGCCACATTGACTGATTCGGTGACATGTGTTTGCAAGAAGTTTGAGTTCCATGGCATCCTGTGTTGATACATTCTGCAGTTTTTTACCCAGAAGAATATCAAGGCAATCCCCAATAAATACGTCCTGCCGCGGTGGACCAAGGTTGCAAACAGGTTGCACAGTACCATTACCTTTCTGGAGCATTCGTATACTGACTTTGAAGAATCTGAGATGTTGCGGTATAATCATCTGGTGACAATGTTTACCAGTTTGTCCGTAAAGGGTGCTGCTATAATGGCCGGATATAAACATCTTCGCGAGATAGTAGTGCAGCAAGAGCTCAACATCAACCAGTTTGAAGTATCTTTAGTCAGCAATGTGGTTGATACTGAGCCTACACAGGTATCAGAAGATGATGAGCCAGTTGAGGAAGAGGACAATGATATCTGGTCTTTGGATCCAATTATATCATAAACGAAAGGCCGCAAGAGAGCAACTCAACCTAAAAAGCTGAGAAGGTGTGCACTGTGCAACGAAATGACCAACCGTGACAAGCAGAACCATTACAAGGCAATGGGTATAAGTCAAGGGGGTTTGCAAGATGAGGAAGAAGATGATGTCGAAGAAGAAGAAGTCGTAGTCGACTTTTAATCTATTTTTTTGGTTTTTTATGTAGTGGACGGCGTATAAAGGTGTCAAATGGGCTGGGCTTGGGCCGGCCCAGCCTAAGCCCATCGGGCCTCCAACAAATCGTGCCAGGGCCGCTGTCAAACGGGACGGGCCGAGCAGGGCTAGAATGAGGGAAATCTGGGCCCAGTCCAAGCCCAGGCCCTAGCCCAACATCTAGGGCCGAGCTTGAGCCGGGCCCAGGCCCATTTTTTTTTGTTATTCAAAATAACAAATACACCTTAGTTATTCTTACTAATGATCTAAAAGTAATAGATTTATTCTACATTTTAGTCATAGAAGGCAAGCAAATACACCTTAGTTTAAAAAAAAAACTGAAAAGGCCATTTTTTGGGCCAAAAGAGGGCCGGGCCTGTTTCTCAAAAAGTTAGGCCTGGCCCTAGCCCTGGCCCAAGCCCTAAGGGTTAGGGCCAGTCCGGGCCCAAAAAAGGGTCGGGCCGGCCCCGGCCAAAAAAGGGCCGGTTTGGGCCAGCCCACGGGCCGCCCGACCCATTTGACACCTCTAACGGCATAGCAAAAATATTAGACATCAACACTTAGAGTTTTTTTGGTATTTTTTGGCCACCTTGAATTAGACATGAACACTAAGAATTTTTTTGGTGTTTTAAGCCGTTTGCTACACTATGTGGCGGACGGCGTAGCAGAAACATTAGATATCAACACTTGAAATTTTTGTTGGGTTTTAAGCCGTCAACCACACTATGTAGCGGACAGTGTAGCAGAAACATTAGACATCAACACTTAGAATTTTTTTGGTGTTTTAAGCCGTCCGGCGTAGCAAAAACATTAGATATCAACCTTAAGATTTTGTTTTGGTGTTTTTGACCACCTTGAATTAGATATCAACATTTAGAATTTTTTTTCGTATTTTAAGCCGTCCGCTAACTGTGGATGTCTAATTCAAGGTGGCCAAAAATACCAAAAAAATTCTAAGTGTTGATGTCTAATGTTTCTGCTATGCTGTCCGCTACATTATGTAGCGGATGACGTAGCAGAAACACTAGACATCAATACTTAAATTTTTTTTATTTGGTGTTTTTGGCCACCTTGAATTAGACATCAACACTTAGAACTTTTTTGGTGTTTTAAGCCTTCCGCTACACTATGTAGCAGAAATATTAAACATCAACACTAAATTTTTTTTGGGTGTTTTAAGCTATCCACTACACTATGTAGCGAAAACATTAGACATCAATACTTAGAATTTTTTTGGTGTTTTACTGTAGCGGACGGTGTAGCAGAAACGTTAGACATCAACACTTAAAATTGTTTTGGTGTTTTAAGCTGTTCAGTACACTATGTAGCGGACGACGTAGCAGCATACATGTAAAGACATTACCCTCATTTTCTTTCCCACATCAACCTGTCTCAATAAGGGCAAAAGAAACATACCGTAACATTTTCTTTCCACCATCAAACCTTTCTCAACAAGGCAAAAAAACCACAACACACAACACCCAAGAAAATCACAACACACAAAAATACATGTCTCAAAGCAGGAGATCAAATGTTTCAAATAAAAAATACTATGTCATAAAAATAATCATTTATAATGTCATCATTGGGCCTCATCTTGAGCCGAATTCTCATCGTTAGCCGGATTTTTAATATTCCTAGCTGCTCTAGGCTGACCGCTCTGAATTTGCCAAGTTATTCTATATCTAAAGGCTTCTACGTCTACTTCGCTCCAGGTGGACTTCTTGAAGCTCTCATGCCGACAAATGTAGTCCATGTACATGTAGACGAAGACGCCATAATCTAAATGATTAGCTTGCTTGGGCCTCCGTCTCTTTTTTTGAACTTCGAGCTTTGGCTTCCCAGGTACTTTTATTCCACAAAAAGAGTGGACCATGGCACCAAATAGATCCTGTGGAGAAATAAAAAACGGCGTAAGCTACGAGTTAAACAATTACAATAAGCAAAAAAACAACAATCACAAGATTACCATAGCATCCAATTGGTATTTGAAAATATCCTTCACAGACATCTCTTTGGCATCATCGTGGAAACTATCGAGGATTGATACGACCATATTTGTTGGTTCATAGCAAACCAAGTACCAGTGGTTATTATTACCAAAAAATGATAATAAAAAGACGTCCGCGTCATGGGCACTCACCGGAGTATCCCTATCATTAAGAAATACAATGAGCAGATCATTTTATTTTCACTGGATCAAGCTTTTCCTCCCCCTGGATACCTAATCGTTCCATTTTCTGACGAGCATGTCATGAAAAATTGCATCCAACAAAAAAATGCGGGGATATGGATTCACCCTATCCCAACCCCGACGCTTCAAAATTTTAGCGTAGGCAGAGATCATAGTGTTGTCCAACCAAGCCCCCGGGAGTAGGGTGGACATTTCGTCCTATGTGATATTGTAATCCATGCCATTTGGGCAGTTCACACCACTTTCTACTTTGCATCGGGGGGCCCTACTAAAGTAACATTAATGGATTAACTGACATTTTGCTAACTTTAGAGGCTTCAACAGATGCCCTTTGGGATAAGCGAGAATGATAGGGGGGGTCGACTGGGGGATATTATCCTTCGAGGGGGGTCGTCGACCTGGGGATATTGTCCTCTT
This sequence comes from Escallonia herrerae, assembly GCA_033070095.1. Lineage (NCBI taxonomy): Eukaryota > Viridiplantae > Streptophyta > Magnoliopsida > Escalloniales > Escalloniaceae > Escallonia > Escallonia herrerae. Next base: position 5,490 of record JAVXUP010003115.1, on the reverse strand, counting down.
GGGACGGGGGATCAAAAGGGGGATATTGCCCTCGCGGGGGGAGGGGGGGCTGAAAGGTCCCACCCATGGGACGATTGGCAGTTGCTCAGAGAGATTGAAGCTTGCAAAGTCGAAGTCTTGTGTGACTTGACTTTGAGAGAGGAGTGTAACTTCTGAGTCCCCAAGCAAAGAGAATGAGGGACCACTACACTTCGCCCAATGAGGCATTCCCATGCTCGATGGCGACCCCCAAGCACCACCCATCCCAGCTACGGAGGGACCACCAACTCCTTTGCTTACCCTCGAAGTCTGTCCTGAGGGATCACCATATCCCTCACTCACATGGGGAGGTTGCCACCATGGATAAGCCATTCTAGGGCTAATGCCCCGAAGGCTGTTCCGTTCAACGGCGCAAAAAATCCTCTTAGCCATTTGCCAATGCATCAGCCTGGGTGTGAAATTTAGCTCCCATGGCATCCACCACTTCCTTCTGCTCACTCAGTTTCTTGAAAAAGGCGAGCAAGGCATTAACCTACATCCAAAGAGAAACTAAGTAACTTCAAACACAAATGGGATTGAATGTAAAACAAGAATCATTAAATTCAATTAAAAGCATTGGTTGGGTAACTTACGAGCTCATAAATGTACATCACTCATCGATTTGATCCCTAGGTTGTCTTCTGCCCTCTTTCAAACCTTATTTGGGCTATTCTTTTTCGAGTGATACGGTAATACCAGTCATTGTACTACTAAATGCTGATCACGGGGTCAAGTTTCGACATAATGGCCACCAGCGTGTCTTGCCAAGAACCCCAAAGTTCAATTTTGTCGGCGCATACTTCGTGTGCATTCACCTTGCCAAACTGTGGGACACCCGGTGGATTCCTATTACCCCTCATATCTGGGGCATTGATTGGCAACCTTTGCAGGCACCCAAAATGATGCATTACGCGATCTGGTAGTTGCTATTCCGCGATCTCAAAGTGGATTAGTGGTGTGTGTTGCAACCCAAAGAGTGTGAAGACGAACGACTCTGCCACCCGTCGCTCCAAATATTTGTACGGTGCCTAACGCATTTGGTCCCAAGATAGCGAGTCGAACTCCCCTCAATAGAATGTAATGTTGTGATGGGGATCATCTCTCCTTGGGTAATGGCTCTCCCTCCAACTGTACTCTTAAACGCATACCCGAGGCCATAAATTATCAGTTTTGTCCCTATGGTTGGGTGCACCGGTAGTAATGTGTTCATAAGACGACACCTGAGACAAAGAAAAATTAGGGTCCTATCGTCAAAATTTATTATGCATCGATTAATAAAAAAATAAAAAACGTAATTACAAAGAGTGATATGATATAACTGCAATAGTGAGAGACATGTACATATAACTTTGGCGTCGGGCCTCGTTGCCTTGTGCAATGCTGGATACAAGTATGCAAGAGTTGCTGCACCAGGCATACTCCACAGCCTCTTGTAGGTTACCCAACAACGCTAAATATTTGGTTTGAATCGTATTCTTCGACGTCGTTGGGAATAGAGTTGCCCCCATCACCCATAGCAGGAAGGCCTTTGTGTACAATACAAGTATCTCATCCGTGTAGTTTTTCGACATAACCTTGTAGGTATCAAGCAACCACCTTAACTTTATCCTACCAGTGCTAAATTCACTCTCGGGTATCAAAGTAAAGAAGTCCCTAGCAGCTCTCTTATTTGATTCTTTTGACGGAAGAGTAATTACCGACCACCCCGTCACCGGTAACCCTAAGATGAACCCTACATCTTCTAAGGTTATTGTCATCTCTCCAAGAGGGAAGTGAAACGTATCCATTTCCCTTCTCCACCTTTCAACAAAACCACCTATTATGTTCCGGTCAATTTGTTGAAAGATATTCCCATGCATAAAACCCCAAACCCAATTCCACGCAGCAATTTTTTTTTCTGAAATTTGTTCAATTTCCAGTTTTTGAATTGTTCGGATACTTCTACCGTGTTAAGGGGTGCTCTTTCCTATGAATTAATAAATACAATTTAAGCAAAGCAAACGGTATACAATGTTCGTGAGAATAAGAAAATCAACAAAAAATAAGCATCTTACTTGTCCATTCGAGATAGATGTACTAATATGGTCTTCTTAGTCGTATAATACAGATGGATCTTCTGGTCCAAGGTTAAAATTCATTTTTTGCGACTGAAACGACTGAATTTATGGAAAAACGTCAAGTTTGGAAGTTTTTATCAAACACTAGCACATGCATTGCATAATACATTCAACGCTAGCACATGCATTGCATAATACATTCAACGCTAGCACATGCTCAATGCATACATATATACATATATATATATATATATATATATATATATATATATATATATATATATATATATATATATAACATACATATATATATATAGACACACACACACACCAACGCTCGCACATGCTCAATACCTAATCAAAATCATGCATAATACGCAATACTCATCACAAACCCTAGATTATAAACTAAAACCAAAAAGATAACCTTAGAGGGGGGGTGAATAGGGTTTTAAGACTACTTTAAAGAACTTAACAAGAAATTACAAAACTAGAGAGGATATGAATGACACTTGAAAAAGCTACAAACAATAATTCTTAAACACAATATCTCAAGTAAGCAAACTGGCCAATCTCAACACAAATGTAAAACGATAATGTAAAGAGAGAAGGGTTTAGAGATACTTGACAAGGAGAATTAAATGGTTCGGCTTGATATACCCTCAAGCCTACATCCACCCCTTCAAGGAAATCCCTTGAAAGGCCCTAGAATCCACTAGTATGATCTTCCTTACGGGTCAAGATCAAACCGCTTACAATCCCTTGATGCTATGCCCACATCAAGAACAAGCTTTGACAATCCCAAAGCTCCAAAGCTTGACAACCCCAAGCTTTGATACAAGAAACTTTAGATGAAGAAATGTGTACAAGATTTCACTCTCAAGAAGTAGATGAGTACAAGTTTAAGCACTAGAACAAGAGAGATGAGTGTATGATGACTTATGGAAGTGTATATCTCTCAAATGTAAGCTCACAATAAATGCTCTCTTGAAATGGATGAGAAAACCAATGAAAACCAAGAGAGATTGAACAATTGCTTTGATCTTTGAGAATATGAAAGATAAGAGAGCTTTGAATGCAATTGATGAATCAAAACTATGCCCAAGATGAGTATTTATAGAGGTGAGAATGAATATGACCGTTTGGAATTAGGTGGAGCATTAAATGCGCCAAACGGCTATTGCAGTCGACTGCAATGTCCTATTGCAGTCAACTGTATTCCCAAAGTAGCCGTTGGAAATTCAAAATTTCCAACTTGCAGTCGACTGTAATAGGGTACTGGAAGTATTGCAGTCGACTGCATTCCAATGCAGTCGACTGTAATACCTCACTGCCCAACTTGCAGTCGACTGCATTCCAGAAAATGCAGTTTCCTTGTTTTCAAAGAATGAAAAACTTTTATGCATGCAAGGGAAACCTATGGGCAAGTTCTAGGTATACAGTCATTGTAACGATCATCTCTCTATGTCTAGTTTACAAAGAAGGAAATAAAAGCATTGTAAAATTCTATCGACAAATTCCTTCTTTGATGCGTTCCGTTGAGAGTCTTTGACCGTGTTGCTCGTCTAATAGTCCGTTTGCATGAGTATGAGATTGTTCCTATTGCTTCATCAACTCAATGCATGTTAGACAACATAAACATCAATGTTGGTTATCATCAAAACCAAATATAATCCTTGGTTAAATAACCGTAGGGTTAACAATCTCCCCCTTTTTGATGATGGCAAACATTGATTCAAATAATATGAGATATATAAGATAATGAACGCAAAGAAGCATGACAATCTCAATTATAAACCATAAGGGGTCATGAGAAGAAATCATAAAAGGCTCCCCCTATCTTAAGTAATATATGCTCATATCAAATCCACACTAGTATGAATCAACAATATTTTTCTCCCCCTTTTGACATCATTTAAAAAGATCAAGGGTGTGTGTGAAAATGATCAAGATATGTGTCCATCCATGGATAATCAATATAGTCAACAAGGGCATTCAAACAAGAAAACATAAGTACTTGAATAACCATCAAAAGGTGTACCAAGCACATGTAATAAAATAGCACATGAATTTTAAACCAGAGGCAGCAAGATAAGCGTGAATTAAGAGTGCTAATGCAATACTAAGAGTAGCATCCATGATAAGTTTTGAAATACATAATAAAGTCTGATAAGCATAAAAAAACATAAAGCATGTCCTAAGGCCTAAGGACCCGATGGTGGAGGAGGGGGATGAAAGATGTCCTCCTCAGGACACTGAATCCCACAATGATCCTCCATGCTAGAAAGGCGTCGACTGAGCTGGCCGTGGGCAAGATCCATCCGACTGAAACCGGCATGCATACGCTGTTGCATCATATCTAAGCGTGCGAGGATCACTTCATATCCGGAAGTAGAAGGACCGGAAGAAGTGCCCGCCTCATGTGTACTCGGAATGATCAACGGAGGTGGATCACGATCAAGCCCATCACCAGCATCTCCCCCAGCATCATCATCAGCATCAGCAGCATCATATCACCATCATCACCATCATCAGCACCATCATCACCATCATCATCACCATCATCCTCATCACCATCATCATCGACAATTACATCTTCCATGTCAGGCTCAGGTAAGAAGCGGTCACGATCATCTAAAAGGCCCTTCCTATGAAGGGTAGAGCAGTCTAGTACGATGTGCCTAGTAACCTCAATATACTCACCCAGAAGAGGTATGTCAAAGGCAGCAAGAATGCGAGTGAGTAGGAGGCCATAAGGTATAGCTAAGGCAGGATGTGAGGCGCTCCTAATCATGTTTAACATGATGAGACGAGGGAGGTTAAGCGATATGCCTGAGCGAAAGAAAGTCAAGAGCTGAACGTTTAAGTAAGAGACGAGTGAAAGACCGCCGGTTCTAGGAATGACGTTATGAGCGATGATATGATGGAACAGACGAGAGAGAGGTGGTAGGTCACGTAGGCTGGGCTTGCTCGCAACCCGAACCTGTCGACAATGAAGTGTGTGTGGAAGCTGCTCCTCAATAGTAAAAGGTCGGTCAAACCAATGTGACTGACCAGCGATAGGGATCATTTCTAACGAAAATGAGAAACCACTATCGGGGAGGTCTAGAAGAGTGGCTAGACGTGATTGTGAGAATGAAATGCGGCGTCCAAAAACATAGGATGTGGGGGTACATGACTCAGAAGAAATGCTCCAAGTCAAATTTGCATAAAATAAGCGGATTGCATCAGGATAATATAGAATAGTGTTCCTATCGGTGAGGCGATCTAGATGACAATCCTGAAGGTATCTAAGTACACCTATGCTGAAAAGGAATGGAGTATCTAGTCGCAAACCTGGAGTCAAAGGTGAAGAGAGTTGTGCAGAAAAGCGATCGGCAGCCTCGCGGTTCTGATATCGATTTTGATCAAACTT
>JAVXUP010003114.1:0-86002 GCA_033070095.1 Escallonia herrerae | reverse complement strand
GGGTGGGATTTTTGGTGTGATTACATTGTTGACAGTCCAGCAGCCCAAATGGCGATGATAGAAGCATTAGGGTTATTGTTGACACTTGAGGTGACTGCTAGAGAGGGAGATCTGACTAGAGATGTGAGTGGCCTGACGTTGTTGTTGTCTGCAGATGCATACCTTTGTTATCGAGTTTGGGAGATAGGCCCGACATTGCTGGATGTCGCGATGCTGACAGGGTTACCAATGCATGGGTCGGAGGATATCCGTGTACTGTGGTTAGGTCCTGAGAAGCGGGCTCTGGAGAAGAGGATGTTGAGTTTCTTAGCTGATCCGAAGAGGAACCGTAAGGGTACTTACGGTGGATGGATCAAACACTTCTTCGGTAGTGCAGTGACAAAGCCAGGGCAGAAGTTAGGTATACCAGCTAAATTTGTCACGGGGCCTATTAAAAGCACAAGAGGTACGAGATGGTGGCATTCCTCGCCTGGTTCCTATCGAGGTAAATACTTTTACTGTCTTCATTTTGAATTGCCTATGTTGCATCTTTGTTGTCTTGCCATGTGTAGTATGCAAATCGTACACTTAGAAAAAAAAATTGTCATTCAAGATGTGACTTAGCCACCCCATCATGCATGCACCTTATGTAGTTGAAAGATAAGCCCTTGATGTATGCTCTCTATTTGTACTTGTAGGTTTATATTTGAGGGGACACCTGAGGATGACATTGCCACAAGAGTGTTTCCCATGTTCATCCGGATGGTGAGAGGCAAGCAGGTTGGTTTAGCCCCCATATACTTGGATACCTTGTATTCACATTTGGCCAGTTCTCCAATGACGTGAAGAGGTCTTACGGGCTGTACCAGGTCACTATGTATGTTGATTGAGTGTTCCTACAGAGATATTTTTATAAGTGCTATGTATATTACCGGTCACCATGTATCTGCAGCCGCATCCCTTCCCGATGATGGGTACGGTGACACTTCCCAACTGGGCAGCACGAGAGGTACCTACTTGGTATAGTGGGGGTAGGGCATTTGCTTAGGGCGGTGGAGCAGAATGCTCTATGTGAGTTGGCGAGTGTGCTAGATAGGAGAGACGAGTGCTTTTCATGTCTATATCTTGACATGCATTCTTTGTACGAGACCCCACCATGGCTATATGCACGACATTCACACATAGCTGAGTTGGAGAGAAGAGTTAGCACCTGGACAGGTAACTCTGTTAGTAGCCTATTTCTTGGGGTGGCTCCCTGTGGTTATAGATAATGGCAAAATGTCTATAGTGTCCCAGTCCTACATGGCGAGATATAGTCTGAATCGTCTTTCAGTTATGATCTAGAGCCCCATGTGGATATGACAGGCTATGGAGTGTGGACACGGCCTTCCGATACACCTTTTTTGACAGAGCCCAAGAGTGGCCGGCACTGACTAAGGACTAGAGGGGGCCCAGTACATTATCAACGGGGGCAGTGACAATGGAGTATGCGTGATGGTGGAGTGGTTGTGGGCTACTTAGGTAGACTGGCTATCACAGCTACCGTCTGACAAGTGCAGGGTCAATGTCTACTTTGATGAAAGAGGGCTAAGGTTGATTACAGCACATGGTATGAGGCAGTCTGGCATGTCTGAACTGATTACAGGCTACTCGGGTTCCAGTTCAGAGAGGGATGTGGAGGAAGACGCAGAGCAGATGGGTGATGTTAAGGAGGGTGCTGTTGCTGATAAACCGGTGGTCCATGTGCCAAGGGTGCTGGGTGCTGGCAAGAGTCCCCTTTCAACACTGAGAGTGGGGGTGATTGCGAGGGCTCAACATGCGATGGAGGGTAGTTTCGGACCAAAGAGGTTGTGTGAGGTATTGGACGAGTCCAAATTTGAGGTTAGAGTTTCTATCTTTTCTTTGTATAGTTGTCGTGTGTTGTATCTAGCTGCGTTCTGACATTATTTCTTGTTTGCTTGGCAGGGGTTCAATGATGCCGGTGGTGATGATGATGATGATGATGAACTAGGCTACGAGGTCAAGGATGCTGAGGCTACCGAGGAGACTAAGGTAATTGATGTTGAGGGGACCAAGGTAGCTGATGTCAGGGCGACTGATGAGGTTGAGGTAGTGGATGCCGAGGTGACCGAGGCGATGGATGCCGTGGTGACTGAGGCTGAGGAAATTGAACAGGCAGCAGGTTATATTACAGAGCTAGACCGTGAACTGAGCATGCTACACAGCTACCCTAGAGCTGAGGGTGTTGTTAAGGAGGCGATGGTAGGGCTATCGTGCAGTGGCCGGGTAGGCGACACAGAGATGTTTTATGTCGGGGATACTGGTTGATTAGGATAGAGACAGACACTATGACAGAGGGGGTCATGGGCCGGTAGCTACACATATGGTGATTACAGATCTGGTCCCGCAGCAGGCGGTTCAGACTTCGTCATTTATGGAGCTTCCCCTGGACACACTGTCAGGGTCAGTGATTGACACCAGTGCTAATCTTTTGGCTATGCATTCAAGCACTGTCAGTACTAGGGCTACAATGGTGGTTCGTGGTCCCCTTTTAGTACGCATTGAGGTTATAGTGAACCATGATGCCAGGGGGATTGTCTTTTGGGCAGCATAACAGGCCACCGTGGAAGAATATTGGATTGCTTGCTGAAACGGTGCGTTGACTAGAGATTGTGAAGGCAAGATTCCTGCAAACATTTAAGCGATTGACCGTGAAGAACCCAATTCTTTTAAGGATGATGTATGTTGCATTCATTGAGTGGCTAGTGCTGCTTGCTGGCATGTCAACGACAGACTGAAGTCCGGAGCTTATATCGCAGTCCTTTTTGGAGCTTGCGCCCTTTATGACTCTCGGCTTGCAGTTGGATTGGTTGATAGACTTTTTGAGGTCGAGGATCCGGGGCATTGAGTTGGGAAAAAGGTAGCCCTTAGGAGTTTCCAGAAGACCATGATGAAGAGGCAGCGAAAGGTGCTGGAGGAGGGGGTGACATATATTGATACTGAGCTGACAGAGATCGATAGACATCTAGCCAAGTTGTAGAGACGGCGGACCAAGGTGAAGGGTTGGCGGGTAGGGCTAGCGAGGCGTTGTGTTCAGTAGGACGCTGGGTGGTTCGATCTACCAGCATAGTGATAGACACTTAAGGCTTTTAGTTCTAATCATGTTGCAATGCTGTTGACTGCTCTTCCTTAGATAGTTTGTACTTTACATTTTCTTGTAGACATCGGGCCCGGTAGTGGCCTACGAACTTTGAGTTGTATTCATTTTGATTATTTTGATATTGCAGTCATATGTTTTCTTTGGATCTGTACTTGTTGTTGTGTGATATTTATCTTTTGCTGTTCTTGGATGAATTGAATGTGTAGGTGGCCTCAAATGGTCATCCCCCTGCCCTTACAAAGACACTTAATTGACAAGGTTGGAAACAAAATTGTACAAGTGTAAATAGAAGTTGAGGCAAAAGAATAATATTGCGTTGATAGTATTGAGGCCGAAATGTCATTGAGGCCAAAATGTCATTACATGAGTAAAGTAAGAACTTGTAATAGTCAACAAAAGTTACAAGTCTATGACAACTATGCATGTACAAAATGCTATTTATAAGTGTTCTAAGCTTTGGGGTGGGCAGGGGGCGGGAGAAATAACCCGTAGCTAACTACGCATAATACTTTTTCAGGTACCAGCCGTTGATAGAGGCCATGATCTGTCTGTCGTTGGCCATGATCTGTCTGTCGTTGGGTTGAGGAGGAGGTAGGAGTTGTCGTCTCTGGTTGCATGCACTTGGAAAGGACCTTCTTAATTTAGTATGAACTTGGGGGCTGAAATGTTGGCTTGTACATGCTTGGTGGCTTGAAGGACAAGGTTGCCTTCAACAAATGACCATGGTTTGACTGACTTCTCAGAGGCTTTTGTGAGCTGCTGATTATGCTTCTTCATCCGGCGCAAGGCGCTGGCTCTTTTTTCATCAAGACCTTCAAGAGCTGCCATTCTAGTTTCTTCGTCCCTGAGACTGCTACACAAGGAGAGTTTGGCCAAAACGACACCGATCTCAACTGGTACCACACACTCATTCCCGTATACAAGGGAGAATGGGCTTCGTTGTTGTGTGCTTGGAAGTTCTATAAGCCCAAAGTGCCATACTTAACTTCTCAGACCAAAACCTACTCTTATGGACCATTCGCGGCAGAACGGGCAATAGAGTTTTGTTGGAGGCTTCAGCCTGGCCATTACCCTGGGGTAAGTAGGGAGTTGATGTAGCATGGATGATGTGGTACCACTCCATAAGGGCTTGAACCTCCATGTAGATGAATGGCTTACCATTTTCTAAGATGATACATCGGGGAATGCCAAAACGACATATGATGTGTTCATGCAGGAAGTTGGAAGTGACTTCTCCCGTAGCACTCCAAAGAGGTATGGCTTCGATCCAATTTATAAAGCATTTGGTTGCGACCATAATCCATATTTGACCTTTGAACGGCAGATGGATAGGGCTGATAAGGTCGAGGGCCCAAGAGTGAAACAACTAGGGGGTCAAGATCATGCAAAGGTCAGATGTCGGCGTATGCATCTTGTCAGCATGCCTCTGACAAGGCTCGCAGTGCCGGACATGAGAGATGGAGTTGGACTCTATAGTCACCAGTAGTACCCCAACCTTACCAATTCTGAATACAATTTTTGGGAGCCTAGATGCTCACCATAAACACCTTTGTGCACTTCATTGATCATTTGTACTACTTGGGTACCCTGTAGGCACCGCAGAGTATGGCCTAAAAATCCTTTGCGAAATAAATTTCTTTTTGTTACAAAATACCTAACTGATTTACATTTGATAGATGGGGCTGAACTGTGGTTAAGGGGCAGAATCCCATGGGACAAGTATTGGATGAAAGGTTGGCGCCAGTCACCCTAAACGTCGATTACAAGAGCTTTTGCGTTTTTCGATGCAAATAAGCATTTGGGACAGTTCCACTGGATAGCTGAAGCATCTTTGGCCATGGGCGGTCAAAAGAGGCCCATGCGCTGAAGGCGACAGTATAGAGGGTGACCGTCAAGGCTACAACTTTTCTGGTGGCCGGGTTAAATTTTTTATCTTGATTTGACGAGTGCCAAACACCTAGTTAGAGTGCCTCCGAGACAACGTCTGCACTACACATCCCAGCATCATAAAGTTTATGAGAGTAGAGGCATAAGCATAAGATGGTGTCTTGACCTGGTCAATAATTGGCAATCATTTGAGGTATAGTCCTTCGAGACTAGATTTAAAGTTGTACATGGTTCGATCCTCTTGATGATGGTTAGCATCTACTGCTCACCGTCAACTTCTATTTTGGACACAATCATGGCCAACATGTCTGCATGTATGTTGTGGGACCTCTTGTGATGTTCATATTGGACATGGTCAAGTCTTCTTTCCAAGTGTTGTACCAAGGCACGATAAGGTGCCAAGGCTGGTTCCTTGACTGTGAACTCCCCATTAGCCTACTTCTTGATCAAGTTTGAGTCTCCCTTTACTTACAGTGACTTAGCCTCCATGCTGATGGCCAGCATGAGACCAATGACAAGTGCCTCGTAATCAGCTTCGTTGTTAGACACGAAGAATGCAAGCTTGAAGGATAGAGAGGTGATAACACCATCTGAGCTTGGAAGGACTTTGTCGGCACCTCCTGTTGGCCAGTGGATGAGCCGCCAAACTCAAGTGTCCCTAACTTATCAATATTAATGATCAGGGCTCTCTCCTCCCCAGGCAATTGGTCCGAGATCGGCTCATAAAGTTGGCGTAGGAAGAAGGCTAAGAGGTTAGCAAGTGCTTGTCTCAGTAGAGCTTTAGGGTTCTTGATCATCAGGCCAAACTCGGTCAGAAGCAGAAACTAGCATGTGAGTTGCCTAGACAGGGTGGGGCAGGTGAGCATGTACTGGATTGGATCAGACTTGGTGATAAGTGTGATTTGATGCACCAAAAAATAGTGTCTAAATTCTTACGAGGCATTTACCAAGGCCAGACAGTGCTTCTCGAGCTTAGAGTAATTTGCCTCGGGTCTCCTGATCGTCCGGCTGAGGTAATATATAGGGCGCTCCACCCCATCTATCTCTTGGGCAAGTAAAGCCCCTATGGACCTAGGCGTGGAGGTCAAATATAGTAAGAGCGGGATACCCCATTGAGGCACTACCATAGTCTGGGGTGACATGAAGACCAACTTGATATGTTCAAAAGTTTGGCCAGTGTGGGGATGAATCATAAAGGTAAGAAACTTCTGCGAGGAAGCTCTTTAACTGCTTAGTGTTTTAGGGAGAAGGCATCTCTTCGATAGAGGCGGCTTTAGAAAGGTCAACATCGAAGTAATGTCGACTGATCAGAAAGCCAAGAAACTTACCGGAGGACATTCTAAAGGCACATTTTAGTAGGTTCATTCGCATGTTGTACTGGCGGTAATAATCAAAGACTGCTTGGATATTGGTGAGGTGATCACTTTCCTTCTTAAACTTGATAATGAGATCATTGGCAAAGTCTTCCATTGTCCGATGTATCATGTCATGGAAGATGGCTGTCATCACCCTATAATAGGTAGCACCTGCATTCTTGAGGTTGAAAGGCACGACTTTCCAACAGAGGTTGCCCATAGGAGTGTGAAAAGCTGTCTTAGCCGAGTTGTCAGGTTTTATTCGAATTTGGTTATAGCGGGCAAAATCATCAATGAAGGATAAGGTTCTGTGTCCGGCAACAACCTCTATGAGCATGTCAATGTTAGGCAGGGGAAACTTGTCCTTTGAGCATGCTTTGTTCAATTCCCAAAAGTCAATACAAACATGGATTTGGCCATTCTTCTTCTGTACAGGGACAACATTGGCTAGCCAGATAGAATTAGTGATAGGTTCAATGAAGCAGGCATGTGGAAGGCATTTAATCTACTGTTTGATTTTTAACTCAAGCTTGGGGTAGAAGGTCCAGGGGTGCTGTTTAATAGGGAAGGACTCAATAGCAATATTGAGGTGATGTGTTATAAGTGCGGGGTCTAACCCAAGCATTTTATTATAACTTCAAGACAATACATCGAGATATTCGAGAAAAAAGGCAACCAATTCCTCCCTTCGACTAGGGCGAGTTTAGTGCCAATGTAAGTCAGTCTAGGTTTTTCCCATGGGTCAGCCAGGTTGATTTCTTTCAGGTCTTCAGCCTGAAGGTGAAGGTCGTATTCATAAGAGGGAGAGCGGCACAAAGGTTGAGAACGGGGTCCCGCGAGCAATGCTCGGCCGTACAACACCATTCAGTCTACAAGGGTAGGTCTGGGTCTAGGGGTCAGATGATTGACCACCTGAAGCCCTCGACATCGTCATAATTGGTAGATCACTTTGTCGTCTTTGACGATACGCTGGAAAGTTAGTTCAGACTTTTGCTCCTTGGACTTGGGAGACAAAGACGGGGAGTTGGCCTTCGTTGCAGGTAGGGTAGTTGAGATTGACGCCTTGTCGTTGCTACTCTTCTTGGTTTTGGACTTAGGAAGCTTACTTTCACACAACTCTTCACAGTCTAGCAATCTAGTTGAATGGATATGAGTAGAGTTCTCACCATCCTCGGTAAGTTCAATAAAGAAAAAGGTCTCGGCAAAGTAGGATTCAACACATTTAAATGAAGCCTTGATGGCTAGGATTGTCATGGCTGCCTATGTATCCAAGGTCGGCCAAGTAGAAGGTGGAATGTGGGCTCATCGTTGATCACATAAAATGTGGTGTCACAGCATACAGGGCTGACCATGAGGTCGACAGGATATGAACAAGGGTTGACTGAAGGCCCTGCTCAAAGCCGATGATCTTTATTGGGTCACGGATGCTTTTCTTGTAGGGATGTTGGTCCTTTACAAAGTGACAAGGGGTATGATGTTGACTGAGTCACCATAGTCTACCAAGGTACAGTATAAGCCTGTGCTATTAATGGTATATTCTAAGAACAACTGTGTGTTGTGATGCTCGACTGGCGGTGAGTCTTTGTCTAAGAAAACCAAGGCAGTGAGAGAGATGTGTCAGAGCTTGGCCTGAGTGGCAAAACATTCAGGACGAAGGCCGGTGGTGACCTCAATTAGTTAGTTGGACAAGTAGGTCGCTGTGGGTGAAAACCCCATTTCATCAAAGAATCATTTGATCTTTATCATTTGCCCGAAGGCGGGTGTTGGCTGGTCGGCTGATGGCACGTGAGGTGCGAATGGTGGAATGACCTTTGTTAAGACCTCGTTGGTAGTGGGTTCGACATGGTCAGTTATGTCTATGATGACCTGATACTCTTTGTTGTTATGGCCATGAGGGGGGCACATCATAGCCTTTCGTAACTTATGGTCACCCAAAGTGACATTCCTTGCAAAGATGTCTCCTAGCCTATTGAAATCCTTCAAGTAGTGCACAACAGCCCTGTGATAAGGGCAATAGTTGGGTCGTGCCTTGTCTGCTTCGGTGGGAGTTGTCTTTGCCGGTGGCAGATAAAAGTTGTCGTCGTGCTCAACCTAGTCTGTTAATAGCTCTTTTGTTGTCTTGAGGTCGCATGGGTATTAAGGGGCAGGCTCTCGCCTTCTCCTCTTGTCAAGTCATTGGTCCCCTTCTTGGGACTAACGCTTGCGATTTTTGTTGTTGTTGTTGTTGTTATTGTTTTTGCGGTTGGTTTGAGTCTCAGACGGGTCTTCCATGATAAGAATGGTATTTTGAGGGTGAGGCTACCACGCTTAACAGGGCCGACCAACTCGTAAGTGCGGCGGGTTGTCTCCTTGAGGTGACCCCATGACCTCAACTGTAAGTTCTCAATATGAAGACGATACACATTACTCATGTTCTTGATACACATGAGAACCAACCTTTCATCCTTACTAAAGTCCGTGCACTCAAGGCATTTAAGATGGAAGCAGTGCACGTACTTGTCCAAATCCTCATCAGGGTTTTAGCATATGCCGATAATATCAACAATGGTGACCCTTTCAATCTCATATTGGAATTTGTCCAATAAGAGGGGTACTATGTCATTCCACGAGTTAACAGTCCCCTTAGGGATGGTGGTGCCAAGTGTAGCCAAGGCCTATTAAGGACTTGTGAAATTCCTTAAGTTTCAATTTTTCTCCCAGTTTATTTTGTTCTAAAGAACTACCAATCTGGTTCAGTGCTCACGGGCGTTGGCCTCACGTCCTTGGAAGAGCACAAAGGTTAGCTGCTTGTACTTAAGTGGGTAGGGCGTGATATAGATGTCACTAGCTTAAAGCACATGACCAGTTAGTCGGGTTGAGGAGTCAGGTTCAGATTTCTTGATAGGGGGTGGATGATAGCTTCCAAGTCAGATTAAGTGACATAGTGAGGATAGGGCTCTTTGAGGCCTAAAGGGATGTGGTAGCTAGCTGGGGCACGTAGAGCGCCCGAGCCCTAGATAAGACAACTTGGAGAATGAGGGCAAGAGAAGGTTGCGGGTATGTGACAGGAGCTAGTAGCAGCATCTGTGTAGGGGTGTGGGTGGCCAGACGAGACATGTCCACCACCTGGCCAGTGGTTTGGTGTTGGTCAGCCGGATAGAGGTTGGGCTCTATCTCAATTGAGTAATTAGTTTTGGAAGAGCTTCGTGTCGGCAAGGGGCAAGATGGTGCGGCAATAGGGATGATATCCTATAGTATTGGTCCAAGATCTGTCTAAGGTTTGCGAAGTAGTACCACAGGGGGAGGCACATCAATTACAGGTGGTGAAGATGCTGCAAGTCTTACCGCCAAGGGTTTAGATGAACGAGGCGGCAGTGATCGAGACACTCGAACTTAGGCAGTGTTCGGGGCCGGCCTAAGCTCTGAAGGCTATATTTGAGAAGTAGCTTGTTGAGAGGCTAAGGCTTGTACAGATTTGTATCTCCATAGTGGCGGTCATAAGAATGGACTAGGAGTCTTGTAGGTTGGCTATGATCAGTGTAAGCTGTTGAACAACTGCGTTAACAATAACTTGCACATTAGGTATGGTGGTTGCTGGCGGGTCTTGGAGTCGTACGACATTAGTCTCTTCCTCGTCACTAAGATGATGCTCTTCTTGGATAGTAGGGTTGAGCCCTTGACTGGTTGTCCTGGTAGCTCTCTGTTGCACAGGCATGATGGCTAAGTGTACAAGACAGGCGGACTGCACTACGATGCTCGCCTCCTCACCTGATTTGCCAAAATGATGCCAAGGAAGTGGTTCGTAGCTACATAGAGGTGCAACAAAGGATACAGTCCGAGTTAGCTGCTAGATGTACAAGAGTGGGACACACTGACGGTGGAGTAAGTGTAGAGAGCAAGGGTTCCCAGACAGGCTATAAAGAGTGGCAGTGCTATGGAGACGAGGGTTGAGACGAACTTGGCCGATAGTCGACAGTCATGCTAAGGTCCACGTCAAGTCCAATGTCACGGTCGATTGTTTTGTCCAATATCACAGTCTAATTACGTTTCTCTCTCTAGAATTCAGTAGCTCTAAATTCTAGAGTGAGAAAGTGATTTTCGTCAGAATGAGAATTCTTGTCCCAAATGAATTCCAAAGTCCTCTATGTACAGGCAAAAGTGTGCCTGTCATCAGTTGACACATGCTATCCTCTGGGAGTGACACGTCACCGAGGTCCACAAATACCGGTGCTTCTTTGGACTATCGGTTCCCATATTCGTGCTGCCTGACCCACACAGTTTTCGCTCTGTCTGTAAAAAAAGACTGACCGTACACCGTCAGCATGATCAGAGTAAGACTTTATTGTAGCCACCGGTCCAATGCCCTTACTGAATCCCACAGGGGTTCGTCAAAATACATGGAGAGAAACTGATAGAGGGGGGAAGGGTCCCTACGCCCGACTGCCAGTGGGACTAGGCGCGATGCCCTCCAAAGACCAGCTCCTATCTCAGAGTGACCTGGGGGTTATTGTCTTAGGGGCACCGACGATCACCGGTAACATGAGTGTGACGTGGTCACAGCCATGCAAGTCACCCTAGGCAGAGATAGCTTTTATGGTAGCGAGCCTATCCTGCTAATGAAGGGCCTTCATTCCAGAGCATTACGAATGAAGCCCCTCGGAATGCTATACACTCCGAAAAGTGGGTTGAAGCATGTTCCACGTCCACAGCGGGGGTGCATGGTGGGATGAAGGAGTACGGTGCTAAGGGGCACATAACATGAAAGTAAATACGAGCACGGTGCTAGGTGCACGAGACACGAGAGTGAAGCACGGGCGTAGTGCCAGGGGCGCGGGACACAAGAGTGGCGCACTGGCATGAGAGTGGCGTACGGGCGCAGTGCTAGGGGCGAGAGACACAAGAGTGGCGCACAAGCACATTGACATCTGTCGGGATATAATATCTGATACCTAGGGCAAGTGACATCAGAATGGCGCATGGGCGCGGCAACGTCTATCGGGTAAGAGGGCATCGTGCTAGGGGCACGCGATGCATGAATGGAACATGGGTGTGGAGATAGGTGTCACGGAGACGGCGCGCGGGCGACGACAGGCATTGCGGAGACAGCGGGAGAGCGACAATGGGCGTGCGACGGTAGTCATCATGGAGACGGCTTGCGGCCGTGGGCGATGGATGCTATTGGTTGTTTGAAAAGATAAGGGTTAAAAGGAGAAGGCCAAGGCCAATCCCCAAGGGAAGGCCAAGTCCAACCCCCCTTTGGGAAGGCCAAGGTGCGCCAATGTCGTCCACTTAGGAAAAAAGGGTATTCGGCGGGCGAGGCAAAACGAGCGCATTTCCATAAGTCGTGCGAAAATAAAATTCTTGGCATAGACGAAATGAAAAAATGAAAAATAGAAACAAAAAGCGCGTGCTTTGAGCGTGCATCGCTTTCACCATTTAGGGAGCGTTAAAAATTTAACCGTTGAATACGGTTACGTGTTGCACAAAACGGAACTCACAATAAACCCATGGGTGCGACCACGATAGGTTGAGAACATAATGATAGGCTAGTTATGTTCGACAGTTACATGTCGTTGCATTTGGTGGTGGTGCAGATAAGGTGGGCATGATGGTTGTTTTGGGTTGATGGTGGCTGGCCGTGATAGCTATCGGGGTGATTGGTGGTGGCATTAGTATGGTGAATTCATGTAGTTTGGAAAGTGGGGCTCCAAATTGGAGAGTAACGAGATAGCAAATGACAGAGAAAGCACTATGATTTTGAGATTTTAACTCCCTGTCATCATATTTTTTTTTCATAGTGACAGTCTTACTGCTGAACTTTATAACGTCTTTCAGCTCCCATTAGCTTTTAGGCTCATTTGGTTCAAAAATGGTAATTTAGGTACTGATTTTGTACTTTTAAATTAAGCTGAACTTGAACGATACTTTAGGATAAAGATTGAGATTAGCTCGTAGAATTTATATTAGCATCAGAGAAGGCAAACAAAGTTTTACTAACACAGAATTTTGATTGTAGCTAATGTGTCCCTAAACAAATGATTTTAGTCAAAGCATGGGCCAAAGCTCGGCTCAATTGGCAAAAGCTTGGCTCAATGGGCATCTCTTCTGAGGTATATGCAAGCGTTGTAAAAAACTTTTCTCAGCTACAGTTAGCTTTTAAATACTCGCCGTCTTTGATTTGATCTTGGGTCTTTGGTTGTGGAATTTTATCTGCCCTTTTTACCTATACAAATCATGGTTTGATTATTGGATATGCGCTAGAGACATTGTAAGCAACAATGATCTACTTTTTAATGTAATCACAAATTCCTACAATGAGTAATGTAAAAGGTAATAATCCTGTTTTGCTGATTGTCCCGAAGAATATCAAACCTATGAGTCCGAACTTCACTACATTGTTCTCTAGCATCTAACGAGGGAGGCGCCGCATTCACTACCGGATGGTGCCATTGCATTACTGCTGCTACATTAAAAGTAAAAAGGTAAACATATCAGCTTTAACACCTTTAAAAAATTTGACAACTCCTGATCAAGAAGAAGAAGGAGAAGTTATTTAGAACTTTGAGATATAAAACTAATAATTATTCTTTTTTGTTACCACCACCACAATTATCATGATCTAGCCACTACCACCATCATTACCACCACAAGGACATCTTCACCTCCACTATACTATCGTCATGTCACTACGTCCGTATCCGTCAAAATTATCTAAATATCTACCACACTACAATCACTGTCACGATCGCGATGTCCCTTCCTATCGCTACCATCACAATTACCTCACCACTTCTTCAAGCACCACTACCACCACTATTGATACCTTTGCAGCTGCTGCCGCCACCACCATTACCGTTATTACTCCATTGCCACTGTCACTACCACCACAAAAACCATTTTGGCCAAAAAAAGTTATAAACTACATAAATAAATGCATAATCTTGGTAAAATAGATAAATTTATAAATAGAACAATTTTGAGACACTTACTTTGGTTTACTAAAAATGTTAACTTATTTTTCAGTAAAAGTTCAGTCGCTTAAAGTTTTCAATTTTACGAGTTTAACGCTTAACTTTTTCAGTACTTAAATTTTAAGTTTATCAAAAGCCCCTAAGGTAATTATATCTTTCCATTGATGCCTTTTAGAGTATCAAGCCTGTGAGCCCGAATTTCCTACACTATTCTCTAGCATCAAATTGGCGATGTCGTTGTATCATCACGGCTACAATAAAATAAAAGATCTAACACCTTTTCAAAAATTGACAACTCCTAATCAAGAAGAGATAATCCAGGTTACTAAGAACTTATCATAGAGCCAATAATTGCTATCTGGAGTAACATCAACCGCTCTTTGATGGTTGACAGAAGAAGGCGAACAACATGGAAAACGAATAACGATGTATTTTAATGTGATTACAAATCCCTACAAAAACTGATAAAATGTAATAATTTTTTTTTTCTGATTGTCCATAATAATATAAAGCCTATTAGTAAAGCTTCACTGCACTGTTCTCTAGCACCCAATAAAGGAGGCGTTGGATTCAAATGCTGGCCGATGTTGTTTGTACTTTTGTTTCTACATTGAAATGAAGGGGGCAATCACATTAACTAAATATAGTTTGAGGTTGAATGGGGTTGAGTTCAAAGAACCATGTCTACTGGTCCAAAAGATAAAAGAATTAAAAGTATTGACTAACTAACATTTAAAGAACCATTAACTTCTCAAGATTTTAGCTTGATGCGGTTTAGTTTAAAGAACCTGGAATCAAAAGATATACGGAGCAAGGTTCAATTCCCAAAGCAAGCTGGCCCAAATTCGAAATATCAACCTCTGCAGTTGACTAACAAAGGGACGATAAGAAGCTGCAACAACCGCAATTCCACAAGAAAGGGAGCAGGAGGGAGAAAGAGGACGAGGAGGGAGAGGGGGAAGGGGGCAAAAGATTGGAGCATTGCAGAACAGAGTATTAACAACAACAATATTCCACACGAAAAGGAGAGAGGGAGGGAGGGAATACTAAAGATTGGACTCATAGACCATTGCAAAGCACAGTATTAGACGTACAACAGAGTAGAAGAACGATGTTGAGTAATGTTTAATATTTTTTCTCACGGGCAAGTCTTTGATTGTACTTAAAGAGACATATGGTATACCAATACCAAATGTACACACAAACAAAGTGTTAAATTTTACTGTAATAAAGGGTACCAAATAGGCAGGCGAAAATAATCGAACTAGAGGCAGACCAACTGCATAACCGGGGCCGGCTGGGGGGGTGGGGTGGGGGGGGGGTGATGAGGCACGGCCACCCCCCAAATTTTGGGATTCCTTTTTAGTTTTTAAAGTAATGGAAAATAATTTTTAAAATATTTACAAAAATGCCTCTATATTGCAAAAGAAAAAAATTGGTTAGGATTAGCCTTCTATTAGGATTATAATTCTGTTTGGATTGGACTTCTAGTCCAATATAAGAGTCTTCGGAGTATTCAATTAGAAGGATTGAACTGAATTAGGTTTATCAAAAAGCATCGATCGAAATTTAGGTTACCTCCCTTAAGATCGAACTACGAGGTTGTGAGCCCGATTTGTCTGGTCGGGTACGTATAGGACATCCAACCCCCGTCGTCGTATTCAAATCAAACTTAATTTATATTGGGATTTGTTTTGTTATGCGTTGTTTCAGGATAAAAATCACCATAAAACAAGTCAGAGGCCATCTAGGTATGACGAGGTGCCTAACACCTCCGGATCATATAAATTAGTATTCGAGTCCGAATCTCCTGTTACGTAGATTAGAAGGCTTTGCTTGGACATGTAGAGTCGAATTTAGGGTTTTTTTATTTTTATTTTCCCTCATTAATAATTTAATGAACCCTAAAAATGAGATGACAACTTTGAAAAACTAGTCTTTGTTGGATATGTAATGTCAGAAATGATATTGGAATATTGGGTATATACATTTTTGTACACAATTTTTTTCGTTCCTCATGAAATACTTTCTTAAAACCATACAAGTAAAAAAAACATATTTCACCAAAGATACGTTGCATAAATATGTAGTTTTGCATTCGTTTGGGCCCCAACATGTGGTTTAAAGTATAGATCATAGAAAAAGAATAGAAGAGTTAACTATTTAAAAGTAAACTTCAGTGTAATATATAAAAAGTAAATTTCAGCATTATGCATACTTAGAAAATGAAAAACAGAATAATACCATATCTTATTCGAAAAGAATCTTCCTTTGTTTGACATTCCCAAGAAAAAAAAGTCTTATTTTAATGCAATATGACCAAGAACTTGAACAAGACCAGTACTCCTGTTACTCCTCACTGGATGAGTCCGACAGCTTTCAGTATGGTGGGATTCACAACACTAAACCCTCCATCAAGCACAAGATTGTGTCCACTCACGTAACCCCCATCATCACTAGCCAAGTAGAGCACAGCCTTAGCAACATCTTCAGCCCTTAGAATTTTCCCCTTCAAATTTCCCAACTTACGCAAACCTGCTTCAAGTTGCTCCGGTGTAGCTCCTTGTCCGGCCGTTGAGCCGGTCACCAACCCCGAAGGAGAGATGCAATTCACCCTTACGCCATACTGCCCAAGCTCGGCTGCCAAATTCTTACTTAGCCCCACTACTCCGTGCTTTGAGACCGCGTAAGAGTGCGTTGCCATGCCTGCAATGATAATTTGGAGTTGGAATTAGCTAATGGAATGTCCTTAAAACAGAGACCTTCTTTTCACCCAGCCTTAGGACCAACAACCATAAGGTTTCATTATGTTGCATTTGAAGTTCATAACTAAGAAAATAACTAATACTAAAGGGGACAGTTGCCCCCCTAACCCAGGCACTAGAAATATCAAGTCACTGGTAAAAAACTTTAAAGTGTCACTTGAATACGTGTCGCCAAAAGTAAAGATCAAATCGACAAGGTTGTTGGGGGTCTTCACCTGCAATTGATGCACAAGCACTTGCTGTGAACAGTATGCAACCCCTGCGCTGTGGAACCATGACCCTTGCTGCATGTTTGGCACCTAAAAATGAACCAACCACATTAACACGGAGGACCTGTTCTAGGTCAGATTTTGTAGTATCCAGGATACTACCGAACGGACGGTCCACAATTCCTGCATTGTTGAACATTATATCCAGGTGGCCGAAATTTGCAACGGTGGTGTCGACGAGATTGATCACCTCTTCTTCATTTGATACATCACAGTGGATGTAGCACACATTTTCGCCAAGCTTATCGGAGATGGCTTGACCGAGTTCATCTTGGATGTCGGCAATGACTACTTTGGCACCATTTTTCCAGAAGAGGTGCGTGGTACTTTCTCCAATTCCACTTGCACCGCCAGTGACAATAGCTACTTTGCCTTGTAGCCTGAAAAGGATTGAATCGCCATGAACTTTAGCTTTGACAGGAAATATGCACCAGGCTAGACTAGACCAATTCATAATTGGTCTCGAAGGTAGAATGACAAACAAATAATTGAGAACAAAGTAAATTGGTGTTACAAGAATACGATATACAACGGATATAGTACGTACAATTGTGGATAGCAGAATAATCCTCTACCTGGGCTCGAGGGATCAGTGTCTTTGCTCGTTTACTAAATTTGTTTGCAAAGATGATGGACGTATCTTGCAAGTCGTTCATTATCTTTTATAAAAATATAAAGAAATAGTTGGAAAACTTGCAATTACCTGTCGGTGGAGGGAGCTGCTATACAAGAAGAATAACCCATGTTGGCCTGTGAAGAGGAGAGGAGAGAGCAAAACACCTTTCTTGTACTTGTGGGTTCCCTTTGCTTGGTGTCTTTTAACCATTTATAGAAGATGATCTCTTCTTCAGGCCATTTAATAATTCAACACAGAAAAAGAGTTTTGAACAAGGTTGAAGGTTTTGCATTATAGTATAATTTCCCCGGACCTCCTGGTTGCGTTTTAAGCACTTACTCAAGATGGTCTCCTCTTCCGGCCATTTAATATGTCAACCCGCGGTACACGGAGAAGAGTTTTTAACAAGGTAGCAAGTTGGCAATTGTTGCACATGGTCACACGTCGAAGGTTTGTATTATTTTAGTACAATTTCCCGCTGATCACTGATGCACATGGTCACATGTTGGAGGTTTCAAACACTGAAAAGGATCTTCCTTCGTTGACATTTGAAATAAAAAAAACACATAAGAAGATTACGATAAGAACAGTGACTGAATGCCCCATTCTTTATTAAAAGGTGGTGCCTTGGAAGCAGCATACAAAAATATTCGGTTATTGAGGAAAAATCAAAATACTTCTAATAACATGCAGGTGTAACCCAATATATTTGTAATCCGGATCAGATGAGAACATGAATCACAAGAGTTTGAATTCAAAAAAATTACTTCAGTCTGTTCATTAGATGTCCATTTCCTTCGTCTTAAATTGGCCAAAGGTGTGCGTTCATGAGCCCATGCTAAAGTTTCAATCAATTCATGTACAGTTCTGTAGCTAACGCGTTAAGCGTCCCGCCTAATTTTGAATGAGACTACTAATTAATCTATTACTAGGGGTGTGCAGAGTCAGCTTCCAAAATTTGAACAAAAAAGGGCCAGTATTAATCCTGAAACTGAAGTTTTTCAATAGCAAAGATACCGATATAGAAAGATGTACACATTTTATTTTATACGGGAGCTGATCCGTTGATCGTGCGAGTACCTTAAGGTAAATTGTCCGCGCAATCTGGCCATCCATCCTTAAAGACAAACAGCCCAGATCAATTTTTTTTTCAAAAAAAAAAAAACTAGTCGTTCGCTACACTATGTAACGGACGGGGCATTTTGGACAAAATGCCCGTCCGCTACACAGTGCACCGAACAACTTTAACGGATGGGCATTTTATCCAAAATGCCCCCGCCTGCCCCTCCGTTGCCTAGTGTAGCGGATAACTTTTTGACCCTGACATTTGTCATCCAAAAAGTCGTCTGTCATACTGTGTAGCTGATAACTTTTGACTGAGAGCACGTCACATCTGTCCCCTTCTCCGTCCGCTATACTATCTGGCGAACGGAGTGGCATATATACCCAAAAGTGCCTTAATTCTCAGCTCTTCTTCTATTTTCAGCTCTTGAGCTCCACTTGCCTCCATTTTCAGCTCCCTTCAAGGTTCAAGTTTCAATTTTTTTTTTTATTTTTATAAGTTAATTAAAATTTAGATTATATATATACGGGAGCTAATCCGTTGACCGTGCGGGTACCTTAAGGCAAATTGCCCACGCGATATGGCCATCCATCCTTAAAGGACAGAAGGCCCAGATCTAGTTTTTTTTTTCAAAAAAAAAACAATAGCCCTTCGCTACACTATGTAGCAGATATGGCATTTTGGACAAAATGCCCGTCCGCTACATAGTGCACGGGACAACTTTAGCGGATGGGAATATTATCTAAAATGCCCTTGCCTGCCCATCCGCTGCATAGTGTAGCGGATAACTTTTTGACCCTGACATTTGTCATCCAAAATATCGTCTGTCATACTGTGTAGCTGATAACTTTTGACTGAGAGCATGTCATATTTGTCCCCTTCTCCGTCTGCTATACTATCTGGCGGACGGAGTGGCAGATATACCAAAAAGTGCCTTAATTCTTAACTCTTCTTTTATTTTCAGCTCTTGAGCTCCACTTGCCTCTATTTTCAGCTCCCTTCAAGTTCCAAGCTTCAAGTGACCAAGCTTGATGCTTCGCTCAAGTAAGATAGATTTGTGATCTCAAAAGCTTATGCGTAGAATGGTGAATTTTTTTTAGATGTTTATATAATTCTTTTTTGAGATTATGTTTGTTATATTTGGCATGGTATATCAATATATTCATCAAAGTAATTTTAATTTGTTATGTTTAAAAAAACCTATATTTTTAAAATTAATTTTCATGCCTAAAAAATGATACCATTTGATACTTAAACGTAATTTTTTTGAGATTATGTTGTTGTATTTGACATACTAAATTAGTCTATTCATCAAAGTAATTTTTATTTGTTATGTTCAGTAATTTTTGTATGCCTAAAAAATGTCATAAATATTATACTTAAACGTAATTTATTTTTACATAGGTCTCATTTTACAATGTCTGATTTCGTGTCAAGCTCGAACACCCAAGTGGATGCTAGTGACCCATACCTAAGGCGAATGTTTTGAACATTGGAAGAAGCCAAAGAATATTTTCGAGCGTATTCGCTGGGAGTTGGTTTTGGCAATAGAATCAAGACAGCTAGAACAAGCAACATAATATAAATTGCAAAATGAGTAATACGTCAGTAATAACGATATTGATGACGAAATAGGATATGCACCGCGAAGACGGGACCCCTTTGCGTGCACGAATCGCAAGATGTTCATAATCCATAAACCCAAACAAAATCATTGGCTTATTACTAGCTTGGAATATGTGCACAATCACCCATTAGTAACGCCTTCGAAGGTGAGTCAGATGCATCAACACAAGAAGATGAGTAATGTCACAAGGAGCCTGATTCACACAATGAGTAACGTGCGGATAGGACCAATTGACATTGTTAATGTTCTTGCTGAATAGGCTGGAAGAATTTAGAATTTGAACTTTGACACAACAGACATTTGTAGCGCGTTCAGAACCCAAAGATGAGCCGCGTATGAGATCAATAATGCTCAATCCACAATGAGCCTATTGAAGTGGATGCAAATAGAGGACCCGCAGTTTACTTACGAGTATAATCTTGATAACGAGTATCGAATTACCATAATTGTTTGGGGCGACGGTCGTTCGAGACTTGCTTATTAGCATTTTGGGGATGTTGTGACTTTCGACACCACCTAGCATACCAATAAGTACTCGATGCCGTTCGCTCCTTTAACAAACTTTAATCATCTCATCCTATTTGGGTTCACATTATTAAAGGATGAGAGCGAGAGTTCTTTCGTGCGGTTGTTTAAGACATGGCTGGAACCATGAACAACAAAATATCTAAGTTATCATCACCGATCAAGAATTGACAATGAAGAAGGCTATTGCTATCGTCTTCCCAGATACTCGACACAACTTGTGCACTTGGCACATAAGCAACAAGTATCTTGGATGTCTGCATCACGTGTATGCAAAGTATCAAGACTTTAAACAAGATTTTGACAGGTGCATTAACAAGTCATCAATGATTGATGAATTTAAAGAGAGGTAGGAAAAGCTTGTTGAGGACTAGTTATTGCAAGACCATGAGTGGCTCCAGCACTTGTATAAGCTCAAAGAGCAATGAATTGGCTTTTACACAAGAAGGTATTTTTCTACGGGCATGAAAACGATGGGTAGGAGTGAACCTATGAATGCTCCGTTCGATAGCTATGTAGGTACAACTACAAATTTGAAGAGTTTTGTCATAAGTGCCAAAAGGCTGTTGTACAGATATTCGTGAAAGAAAGGGCTGCAGACTTTGCAAGTATATACAAACAAAAAAGAAGATTGCTTGAGACCCCACTGGAGGAGAATGGTGCAAAAGTTTATGCGAATGAGATGTTCATGCAATACCAAGTAGAGCTGCAAAAATCAGGACGATACAATATGAATAAGTTGGTAGAAAAGTCTACACGTGAACACAAGGTCTATTCGTTGATGAACGTCCTCGCCCTTGAGAAGATGCGTAGACTGTATACAGTAAGTCATGACACAAAGACGGATTTGGTGACATGAGTTTACAAGAAGTTTGAGTTTCATGGCATGCTGTGTCGACACATTCTGCGATTTTTCACTCAAAAGGATATCAAGGTAATCCTCGATAAATACGTCTTGCCGCGGTGGACTAACGTTGCAAATAGGTTGCAGAATATCATTGCCTTTCCGGAGCATCAGTATATTGATTTTGAAGAATCAGGGACGGTGCAGTATAATCATCCAGTGACAATGTTCACACGTTTATACGTAAATGATGTTGCTATAATAGCCGGATATAAACATCTCCGTGATCTAGCGGAACAGCAAGAACCCATCGTCAACCAATTTGGAGTAGATTCAGTCATCAACGCGATTGACACTGAGCCTACAGAGAGATTAGAAGATGATGAGCCGGTTGAGGAAGAAGACAATGATATCGGGTCTTTAGATCTAATTATTTTGCAAATGAAAGGCAGCAAGAGATCTACATGGATGAAGAGCTCTATTGAACAAGCAACCCAACCTAAAAAGCTTAGAAGGTGTGCATTGTGGAACAAAATGACCAAGTATGATAAGAGGAATCATTACAAGGCACTTGGGATAAGTCCAGGGGCTTTGCAAGACGAGAAAGAAGATGATGCTGAAGAAGATGAAGTGGACCTTTAGTCTACGGACTTCGTAATAATCTTTTATGAGCCATTAAGTCTGTAGCTATTGCATTTGAATTATAGACTTTGTAATAATACTGTAATAATCCTAGATGTTTATTCATACTCAAATTTTACCATACCATTGGGTTATTCATGAATTGTGTTTCTTTACCATATGAATTTTAATGTACTCCTGCAGTGACCAATTTAGCTTTGCAGAAACATTGGCCTCCAATACGTAGAAAAATTTTGGCCCTTTAAACCGTCCGCTAGATAGTCTTGCAGACGGTTGGGCAGAAACATTGACCTACAACATTTGGAAAAAATTTTGGTATCCACCGTCCGCTAGGTAATGTAGCAGATGGTTGAGCAGAAATATTGGCCTTTAACACTTAAATTGTTTTTTGCTTATTTTCACCGTCCCTAGATAATGTAGCGGACGGCCAAGCGAAAACATTGGCCTCCAACACTTAGAAAATTTTTGTTCATTTTCACCGTCCGCTACATAGTCTAGTGGATGGCCAAGCAAAAACATTTGCCTCCAATACCTAGAAATTTTTTTGCCCTTTAAGCCGTCTGCTAGATAGTCTGATGGATGGCTAAGCAGAAACATTGGCCTCTAACACTTAGACAAAATTTGCCCATTTTCATCGTCCTCTACATAGTGTAGCGCACGGCCAAGCAGAAACATTGGCCTCCAACACTGAGAACATTTTTGGCCCTTTAAACCATCCACTATATAGTCTAGCGGGCGGCCAAACGATAACATTGGCCTACACACTTTAATTTTTTATGGCCCTTTAGACCGTCCGCTAAATAGTCTAGCAGACGGCCAAGCGGAAACGTTGGCCTCCAATACTTAGAAAATTTTGGGCCCTTCATACTGTCCGCTCCATAGTCTAGCGCACGGCCAAGCAGAAACACTGTCCTCCAATACTTAGAAAAAATTTTAGCCCTTTTTCCATCGTCCATTACACTATGTAGCAAACAATGTAGCAGATGATGGAGCAGACTAATTAAAATCATTGTTTTAGTTTCTTATCCACTATCAACCTGTCTCAAGTAATACTCAACAACCACAACCATAACACACAAAATTCTCAAAAGAAATACTCAAACACAACACGAAACCATAAATACATAAAATTTCATAAACACACAAAGTACTGAAATGCTTTTTATTACATAAGAAGATAAAATTTTCAATGTTATCCGTCATCATATGTAGTCATTTTTACAATATCTCTAACTAGTTTAGGCTGTCCTTGATTAATTTGCTAAACTATCCTATATCTAAAATTTTCTATGTCTTCTTGGCTCCAGACAGCCTTCTTGAGACTCTCGGACTGACAAATGTAGTCCATATACATCAATAAAAGGACGCTGCAGTCCGAGTGATTATTTTGCGTGGACCTCCGTTTCTTCACTCGAACTTTAAGATACGGCCGTGACAGTACTTTTTGTCCACTGAGAGAGTGGAACATGGCACAAAACATATCCTACTGAGGAATAAAAATGGCGTAAGTTACAAGAGTCGAATTACAGTACGTAAATTAAGAAATAGAAAAACTCTAACAAGAATGCAAAGATTACTATAGCCGCTAATTGTTCTTTGAAAAGGTCCTTCAGGGGCATCAATGGAACCAAAGAAGTCCCTATCAACTTTCTTAGTTGTTGCAAAAGCCCTAATAGAAATAACCGACCGTCCTGTCATGCGTAACCCTAAGATGTACCCTACATTTATAAGGTTATAGTCATTTCTCCAAGAGAGAAGTGAAACGTATCCATTTCACTTCTTCACCGTTCAACTAGGGCACCTATTAAGGTCTGGTCAAGTTGCTGAAAGATATTGCCATAAGTAAAAATTCCAAAATCCATTCCACACAACAATTTTTTCTGGCTTTTGTTCAGTTGCCACTCTTCGAATTGTTCGGTTACTTCTACTATGATAAGTGTTGCTCTTTCCTGCAAACTAACAAAAACTATTTAAGCGAAGTAAAATGTATACAATGTTTATGAAAGTAAAAAAATAAGCAAAAAACAAGTATCTTACTTGTCCATTTCAGATGGATGTACTAATACGGTTTGCTTGGTAGTATAATAAGGATGGATCTTCTAGTCCGGGGTTAAAGGCCATTTTTTGCTATTAAAATTACGCAAAAACATCAAGTTTGGAAGTTTCTATCAAACGTCGGCATATTGCCAACTCTAGCACATGCACAATACATCATTCATATATATATATATATATATATATATATATATATATATATATATATATATATGTGTGTGTGTGTGTGTGTGTGTGTGTGTGTGTGTGTGTACACACACACACACACATATCTACACATACATAATACATAATCATGCGCAATATTCACAAACTCTAGATTATATACAAATAAAGCATTGGTTTGTGACCTATACACACACACACACACACACATATCTACACATACATAATACATAATCATGCGCAATATTCACAAACTCTAGATTATATACAAATAAAGCATTGGTTTGTGACCTATGTGATTACCAGGACGATTTAAAAACTTCTTGGGAAGATTATGCACAAATCTACTTGCTTGTGCTACTGGAAAGATAGGGAAGAAGAAAGAATGGAGAAGACATTCAAAATTAGGGGTTTGGTCTATATATATATACACCGTCCACTATATTATTTAGCGGACGAGTAAAGAGTTGGATAAGGACAAATTGTCACTCTGTCTCTGTCTGCCAAATAGCGTAGTGGACAAAGAAGGAGACATATATGATATGTTGTCAGCCAAAAGTGGTCCGCTAAACAGTATGGCGGATGAGTTTTTGGTTGACAAATGTCAGGGTCTAAGTTTTCCGCTACAATGTGTAGCGGACGGGTGGGCAGGGGCGTTTTGGACAAAATGCCCGTCCGCTACACCAATGTAGCGGACAGCTAGTTTTTTTTTTTGTTAAAAAAACTAGATTTGGGTCGTCCGTCCTTTAAAGATGGACAGCCAGATCGCGCGGGCAACTTACCCGAAGTTGTCCGCGCGGTCAACAAATCAGCTCCCTATATGTATCATACACATGTGAGCTCAAGCGCACATACACATACATACAATTATTATATATGTACACACATATCTATCTATATGTATACTAGTTCTAAAAGTCTCAATCTTGGTAAATCATTTTTAGCAAAAAATACCTTACATAAATTTTTAATGACATTATTGTCTTTTGGGTAGCGAAATGAATGAGTTGATATTATGGCATGTGAAAGAGTTTATATCTCTGAATGATAAATGCAGGTTCTCTTCCCAAGTTAACTTGTCAAATGCATCATCCTGTTTCTAAATGAATTAAAATCGTTCAAACTTTTTGCTAACCCTCCAAATTCTATGACATTAAAATGTGTTCTAATCTATAAAAGCTTGACCTAAAGATTTCAAGATGCCACATACCACTCCTTCAAACCTTTTTCTTGACTTTCCCTCTCACCTCCTTCTTAACGGATGACTACAAATCATCTAGAATCTATCGTTGCAACTCTTCATCTCCGGTTCTCGTGTGACCAGATAGTGAGAGAGGCTTTATCACACAATGAAGTGTTGTCTCTTTCAGGCATCTAATCGTAACTTTGCTGCTGAAACATAACATTCTAGAAGTAATTTGAATGTATGCTCTCTACAGATTAAGCTATAAACTGGGTCTAGATTTATGTGGCTACATTTGGCCCAAGGATCTGAAATAAATCTCCATCTAGGCTTTGTGCATGAACATCTTAATTAAAGTTGTAGATGACATCTAAATTTTAACTATGACTATTTCTTTCATTTATTCATCAGATTCAACTTCATAATTGGGTTCTTTGAAAATAATTGCTCAGTTTCACGAATATCTGATTCTTGTATTGTACTGATCATGTAGTTTACATCAACAATGGAGTTTCCCAACTTCAAGCTAAGGTAAGTTTCTGATTCCTTTATACTCATCAAGCACCTAGAAATTCTTTTGGCTAAGCATAGAATTATAACTTTAATGCATTTTTAATCTTATGATTCGGTGATGCAACTTAACTCCAAGAAAAGACATGAAGTTGGGATTTTATATATGATTTTGCGCGGAAAAGGTATGCTATATTTGTTTAATAAGATGTCAAAAGGATGAGATGAATTTATCCACCAAAACATGTATACCTCATGCTTCCTTACAAAATATGCACTCTCCATTTACCGTTTAGCAACACTTTTAACAGCTTAAACAACTTAAAACGATGTTAAAACGCCAAATAAAATAGATTGGTCCAAAAAGCTCTTGTGGAGTGCAAGCAACAGATGTAAAGAAGAGTCCGATCAACGTATCACTCTACTTTTTCTAAGTGCTAATAATCTGCAGATTTAGATTAATATATTTGAATAATATGTGATGCTTCATTTAATTTTAACTTATCAAGTTATATATGTGGTATACGTTGATGCCACTTGCAGATTTGAAGGTTAACGATTTGACTAATTTAGTGAATGTCTTAAGCTAAGATTTTAGAGAAATATTACCAAACTGTGTTAGAACATAAAGAAGCACGTTCCATTTATTTAGATATCTTGATTAGGGTGAATATTGACAAAACCCATCAGTTTGTTAGAGTGAGGCTATATTGTAATTGGATGACGAAGAGTATCGCGGAGAAGATCAGGGTCTCTTATGTTTATTATTAATTTCTTTCTTGGCAATTCAATGTCTATACCACTTCCCTCCCTGGAGTTAAAAGTGCTTCTCTTAAGTTTATATAGAAATGCGATGTGACTGTCACCCACAACATCATGATGTTCCAAGGCCGTAATGGACTTGGCGGTTCAGGCATGGAAAACGTGTTAGCAAATAGAAGTGCAGATGGTTCAAACGGCGGGGGTTTGTACTCTGGAGCGTTCACCCTTCGGCTAACCGCGAAGCTTTGCTGGTTGAAATAATGGTAAGATGGCTCCCAGTTTGTTCTTTGGCTTTTTTTTTTACATCTATTGCAGCAAAAAAGGAGAATTTTTTATCAAAGTTTAATTTTGTACATTTTTTTTCATGCAAATGTAATACAGCTTGTGGATTATAAATATGAGGCTTACATATCTTTGAAAGCAAGTTATTTAGCTATTAGCAGCTGTCCATAGTTACCGAGATAGAGCACTGACTACAACCAAAGGAAAAAAAAACAAGAAAAAAAAAGATGCACTTTCGATGCATTTGAACTTTGATTTTGAAGAAAACTTTAAGTTATTGTATGAGTGACAAAAATACACTTTGATGCAACCTCATTAACATGAGTACCAAGATCCCTAATCTATAATGGGGAAATGACAGATGGCCCCCCTCTAGTATTTTGGATTTGTGGGTTGACCCCTTCGGGTATCAATTGTAACAATCGACCACCCCTCATCTATCAATAATTATACCCGGGTAAATTTGAACACAAAACTCCAAAAATACCCCTAATTCCTCCTAAATTGCCAAAGTTTTTCTGTAAAAAGAAGAAAATTTTTAAAAACAACAACCCCTTCCTGCACTCACCACCGTCAATCCAGCGCAGTCCACCCTCCAGTGCCGCCCACCCTCCCTCTCCCTCGCCACCACGCCATAGCCATCATCGACCAAGGGCCCTCATTTCTTTTCCCCCACCCTGTCTCCGCCATCAACCCCAGCCCATTCAAACCCATATCCATAAAAATCAACAATCCAAAACAAAACCTTAATCTCTTTGTTGATGAAGATGGGCGACAATTTGCTGTTGTTACGAGTAGGTAGTTCGGTGGTAATTGGGAGGGGCTCGCTAGCGATGCTGGTGGTTATTGGCGACAACTGTGGTGGTTGTTAGAGTGCAGGTGGACGAGTTATTTTTGGGTGGGTTCTGTTAATGGTAATGGGCAAACGTTTTTCAGTATTATAGGCAGGTGGCTCAACGGCTAGGGTGGGATTTGTAGGTGGATGAATGGCTGTGTGGTGGTTCTTTGGGTAGGCTGGTGGGGTTGTTGGCAGTGGTGGTTCTTTGGTGGTCGGGATTGGTGTTGATGCTTGAGTTAGGGTTGGGGTTGGTTGACAATGATGACGTTTGAGTTGGGAGTGGTTGTGGGTGTAGCGGTGGTGGTGCTTGAGTTGTAGGTGGTGTGGGTGCGATGGTGGTGGCAGCGTTTGAGCTAGTGATAGAGAACCGAGGAAGAGAAAAGTAAGGAATGAGAATTATCTGATGAAGGTAGGGGTATTTTTGTCTTTTAGGTCAATTCTTCAATTAATTGTTCAAAAAGGACCAATTGTACCAAATTGATAGATAAATGGGCCTATTGTCACAATTAATACCCGAAGGGATCGACTTGCCAACCCGAAATATATGAGGGGGAGCATATGTCATTTTCCCTATAGATAATTCTAATGTTTGATATGGATTAGGGCAATGTAAAAGACCCCAGACATCATAATCCCCGGCCTCATGGATATCAAGAATATGATGATCAGTCAAACACTCATGCTTATCGATTTGCTCAATGGACTGAAAACTGTGTGAAACCGCATGCATCCTTCCCCTGTTGGCCATGTAATACACACTAATGACTTCGATGGATTCTTATGAGGTGGTGGTGGCAGTTGGTCCATGATGTTGTGCGGGAGAAAGCACCAACAATGTGATTGATTGAAAATAAACCAGTAATGGAGGAGTCTACTATGCAATCTGACCCCAAAACTTTAGAAAAATATAATTTATGCATCCTAATACTTTCTAACATACAAAATAAAATTATAAGGTTGTTTTAGGATGTAACGTTACTTACAGAGATGTTGTTCTTGGTCCTTAAATGTATGCCCGCCATGCTTTACTTGTTACTTTCCACTATCCAAGCTTTTCACCAAGTGAACAGATAGCTCGATGCCTTTCGTTCCTTAGAATTGGCTAATGCTATGATCAAACACTCTGAAGCTTACCGGATATTGGTTTGAAAAGCATAGTAAAAAAACGTCGTACTAAAACCAATACATTTTTTTATTTATACTGGAAAGGAAATATTACATAGTAGCAATAGATATGAATGGTTCATTCTATTGTTACACACACTAATTCTTAGTGCGCTTCACACTCTTACACACTTCACACTCTCTCAAACTTTCTCCACTTTCTAACTCTTACTTCGACCTATTTTATAGATGAAAGGATCAGGCACATAGAATTCATCAACAGTGAAAATCCTCTATTATTTTTTGTAGGGTCGTATTTCTCCTTTATTATGGCAGCATCTTTATTCTCCTACCCACTTGGCTTTGTCATTTTTCGCTGGCCATTTTGTCCATTTCAATCATAGTTATCACGTGGTCTCGAATCCTCTTGTACAACTCAAAAGTTTGGCTAGGCAGATCTGGTTCTTCTTGTCCTTGACTGATGAACTATTTATAGAGTTTTATTACCTGTTCTTGACCTTGTTTGGAGGGCGCTATGAATGATCTACATCCCTTCAGGATTACTATCCTTTGTCCATCGCAGAAACATGCTTTTTAAGGCTCAGCTAGTATGTCTTTAATGATTTTATGGACAAAAATGATTCTATCAAGCTTGTCATTTTGCACATTATATGCTCCCCATAGTTCATTCTTGTGTGGCCGACAACGTTTCATTAACCTTTTATTACTAACAGATAAATGAACCAAATCTGGTATGGCTGATAGAACTTGGTTTCATTTCTTTCGGCCAAGGTTGAATACATTTAGACTGTGATGATCTATTGACTGAATCTCATAACTCTAAGAGCATATCGAATTACAGTTGGGAGATTATTGATGAGTTGCCAATCACCTCGGTCTATTTCGAGTCCATGATCAATCCGTTTAAGATTAATTTTGCCTGATGTTAGTGTGAGGCTTGGCCATCCATAATCCCTTTTCAGGAATTCTTTTACTTTTGGGTTGCGAAGAATCTTTTTGTATTCAATTTACTTCCTGGCTAGTTTTTTTATATTAGTAGTGATCTCAGATGGGAGGACTGATTCTAGTTTTTCTAGCAATCAGATTCTTTTTCTTTTTCTTGTAGGACTATCATTCCGTTCTCATCGTTTATATTAAGCCTTTTTTTTAAGTGCTTAACATAATCAGTTAATTGAATGGGAGTTCTTCGTAACTCTTTTCGATATTTATCCCTCAGATAGTGCTAGATATTTCCAAAGAGATTTTTGCTCTCTTCACATAACCCTGGATCATAAAATGATTTTGTTTTATTATCATTGGTTTGCGTTATGTTAACATTCTGCTTTGAAGATTTTTCATCTTCGTCAGTTGCACTTTTCTGTTTAGATCCTTGTTGTTAGGAAAATAATATTTTATTTTCTTGCCCATTTATTTAGGGTGCCTTGTTGTCGAGGTTTCAACCACATTCTCTTTATTCTAAAAACTTATGCATTGGTTTTGAACGCTTAGTTTTGTATCGTCTTGTTTTAGGGCCTTCGGATTGTAGTTCCAACCATCTTCTTCTGCTATCGGGGGAGAATTTGTGAGTGACAAAGAACTGTCCTCTTTCTTTTTTGGATAAATGACGTAGTAGTCGAATTTCTCTGATGGTCCTCCCAGTAGATTGAGTTCAGGATATCCTACTTCATACATTTCTTTTAAGGCCTTTTGAGTTGTCTTTTTTTGGGGGTAACAACTCCCTGCATCATAAAGCATAATTCCTTAGTTAGGTTATCTGGAAGTGCATTTTTGGCTGATGACATGTATTCTACATCAAAATTATAATAGCTGAACGATTATTGCCATCAATAAAGTCTTGTTTGACTAACATCTCTTAGGTCTCTTTTTAAGAAAGCTTTCAACACCTATTATCTGTTATGATAAGAAGGTGTTATGAAACTAGAAACATGTAAAAAGATTTTATGCTACGTTTTATAGCTAAAAATCTTTTTTGTTTATGTGATACCGAGTCTCTGCATCCTTAAAAGTTCCTTTCTATTATCCACACAGATGTCTTCAGCTTGAATAGGGGGTATTACTTTTAATGCTGTACCCCAACAATTTCCAAAAGTGTCAGTTTTTAGAACTTACTTGTCTCCTTGTTTAGGCAAGCTTAGTTTTGGCAGGGTTTTAACCTGAACTTTTATCCATAGAATATTTTGAGTATCTTCATCTTTTCAGATCCATTTTCCTTTTCTAAACTTTTTACTTAAAGCTTCTGTTAGGTTTGATAAATGCAGGATGAATTTCCTTGCATAATTTAACAACCCAATAAATCTTTAAAGTTGCTTTACATCATTGATTTGTTCTGAAAAATAACTTAATTTTTTCGGCTATGTGATATTGAAGGACAATCTTTCTACTGTCTTGTATTCTCAATCATAGAAAGTACTAATTCATAGTCAATGAATTCTTGTGCTATCTTTTTTAGATAATTTCTATGTTCTGCTCTGATTTTTGAGAACACTAATATATCATCTATGTATACTATACATTAATCTTTATGCTTTCTAAAAATGTTATCCATACTTCTTTGGAATAAAGATGGAGCGTCTTTTAATCCGAATGGTGCCACCGTCCATTCATAGTGCCCTTGTGGTACACTGAAGGCAGTTAATAGAATTGATGATTCTTACATTTTGATTTGTAAATATCCGCTTTTTAAATCAAACTTTAGAAAAAAGTTGGCTGGCTGGATTTTGTTTATCAGCATATCCTTATTTGGAACTTTATAGCCGTCTTTGACAGTTGTTGTGTTTCAAGCTCTATAGTCTATGACTAATCTCACTTTTCCTCTAGCCTGTTCGGCATGATTTTTTACCATGAAAGCCAGACTTGGATGAGGACTCTTACTGGGTCTTATTAACCCTTGTTTTAGTATTTCAGGAATCTGCCTTTCAAATTCCTGGACCATCTCAAGACTATGTTGCATTGATTTTATGTAACCAAATAATCTTTATCCTTGAAGGTCAAAGTTGCCCAAGTTTTATCCTTTTCCCACATTTTTAGCGGGTGATCACTAAAATTATTTTCTAATATCTTTTTATGCTATCAAGACTAGGAATTTCTTTTCTTTGTTTGTATTAATAATGTTAGTTTATTTTTTTAACTCAACTGTCATTTTCTTTGGTTACTTCTTCGTTAAATATCTCTTCCTTGGTTACTTCTTCTTCAAGTAACCTTTTCCATGAGGCTGTTTTGTTCTCTTC
This sequence comes from Escallonia herrerae, assembly GCA_033070095.1. Taxonomy (NCBI): domain Eukaryota; kingdom Viridiplantae; phylum Streptophyta; class Magnoliopsida; order Escalloniales; family Escalloniaceae; genus Escallonia; species Escallonia herrerae. Next base: position 54,173 of record JAVXUP010003114.1, on the reverse strand, counting down.
ACCAGGCTGGGCTGCGTAGAGAGACTCACTCTTGATATATTTTTTAATTTCTTCAAGTTTTTTTGGATGAAAACTAAATTTCATTTTTGAGCAGCATATTTTAACAACAAAATTTTTTTACGTTGTTTTTCAGTATGAAACTCTTCCTGAATAAATGGTCAATTTTCAGTTTGTTTTAGAAAAGCATTTTCTATTAGAAAATTACCGTCTAAGTAATCGAATTGGATTAATCGCTCTATGATGAATCGTTTTTCATTTATTATGATCGGAATATGATATGCTTCATATTCTGGCTCGAACTCATTGCCATTTGCCATTCGCATGCTCATGAGTTGATCTGTTTTGATCCAAGTTTTAAAAAATGGCAAAATTCCTGGTCGTTCCAGGCAATAGGATGCTCCAGTATCTACCAAAGCATCTATTTTATAGGGGTGATAACCTTGGAAGTAAAAACTTAATTTTATATAAGGATTGTTTGGACTTACCGCATCCGTTTATTATTCATTTTCTTCGGACCTTGTTTTGCCTTTGATAATACTCATTATGTCTTGAATACCCTTTTCAAGCTCATCTCTTTTCAAGCCTTTTTCTTTAAGCCTCTTATTGACAGTATCATTTATTGATGTTGTGGTCATTACATGTATGGTTTCTACGCTTGATGATATACTTTTTCTGGTTGGAATGGTAACGGTTTTGTACCCCATGATTCAGTAGAAATGTCTTCTTCTTTGATAGCTTATTCTACCATTTTTTCCTTTCCTTTGCCCTTTGTGTTTGTAGACGTGGAAGGTATCGAAGAGACAAAATGTCTCCTTAGTTCTTCGAGAAAAAAAGCACCTTTATTTTCTCTAATCTGCTTTTATTTTAGTTGTTTACTAGCTAATCCTTCTCCTATCACCCATTTTTTTGGCCATGATAGTTACGTTGGATTTATCTTCTGTACTTTTATTGCTCGGACATTACTACTTGTTTGTTCTACTTCATTGTTTAGCGTTTTACTTAGTGGATTAGTGGTATTTACCACTCTGTAGACTAGACGATATTGTACTGCAATGTTTTTGCAGACTTCTCGTAATTCGGTCATGCCTTGAGTCAGAATCCTCACTTTTAGTCTTTTATTAAGATAAGGATTTTTTAAAGACATGAAATAGTTTGGTGTAGTTTTAAACCAAATTGGTCCGTTATACAAGTTACTTTGGATACCCCTTATTAGAACTTTTTTAAAAGTTTTTCACCGATTGTCTGTTAAATAACAGATTACTAGTATATCTCTGCCATCTATGAATAATGGACAAAGACTAACTTGTATCATACCAATATGGACATAGTGATATCCTTCTTTAAGGAATTGTTTTGCCTTATCTGCCTTGAAGAGAGGAATGTATAGTATTCTTTCTTTAGTTTGACCTACTGAGGTCTCTCCTTCGGAGATCTCTACATTTATCTTACTCCTGAACCTGAATATGAAGTTTTTGTATATTTTTTCAACCTTGATTTTAGGTATCTCCCAATGGTTTTTAATGAAACCAGGAGTTTCTTCCTCAATTGATTCACTATGACTAATTATGTTATTAGATAAGGGAATCATCTTTTCTTCATGGTCGTAGGTTTCTGACATCATGAAGATCATGCCTATGCCTTATAAAGTTCTGTTTTAACTTTCTTCGTCATCTGATATTGTTTCATTATCAGATTCATAGTCGTATTCTGAAATAAGCTCTTTTGCTTCCTCTTTAGAATCTAACTCATATTCCCATGCTGGCTCATGTCTTTCTTTAGCGAATAAGAAAATCTTATATTTTGTTTTCTTTTCTTACTTGGATATATATTTTCATAGTGTCCTTTTTCGCCTCATAACCAGCAACAATCACACTCTTTTGGTGATTTTTCTTTTGGACATGAAGGTTTTTAATACGAAAGATTAGATTTCTTTGTAATATATCTTCCCCATGGTTTTGGTTTTTCTCATGATGGATTAAATTTTCTTTTTTGAATTTTTTTTCATTTTTTCACATATCTTTTTTTTGTTTCCAAGCCTTTTCTTCTCGAATCTCCCTTTCGTGAAGTTTAGCTTCTTTTCGCATCCATAACTGTTTACCATGTTATTGACTTTAGAACAACAGTCGTAACTCATATGAGTTTTTTTCATATCTTTTATTGCCTGTCCTTCAGAATAATACTTCTTTAGAACTTCTTCTATAACTACTATCTTTTTGCCTAAGAAATCGCAAAGTATTCCGTCATTTAGGAGTTTAACAAATTCTTTTTCAGCTAACTCTATCATGGTTTATGAAGTTTGGCAATAAATTACTTTTGCCAATGGACACTTGCTCTGAGTTCTAACTTGTATAAATATTTTTTAAATTTACAAGTGTAAATTTTAAAATAAAAAATAGCACATATCACATATTTGTAGTTTTGTAAAATTTGTGATAATACTTTTTTCTTGAATACCTATATTATTTATAGATATTTCGCAGAACTCTCTTTTGAGGTTATCTGCATAAAATATTACACATTCTTAAGAAATATTGAGCTTATCGTGGACTTCAATTATCATTTCGTTATCTGTTATGTTATTCCAGAACCTAGTTGTGTTTCCTTGCAGGGTTGTTCAAAAAAAAATGTTTCATAGCATGCCTTTCTGTTAAATTACCATCTATTATGGTAATTTTTAAGGCTTCTGCCCAATTATCGATTGTTGCTTCAGTATTTGAAATACAATCGATATAAAATAATGTCGTATTGATTTACGAGCTCATTTCTTATCACCTAAATTGCGTGAAGCTAGCTACCAAAATTACGTAGTTTTTGGTCAAATAAACATAGCCATTTTTTTTTCTCTTTTTCTCTCTCATTCCCTTCCCCCTGTTTTTTTCTCTTCCATTCTCTCTGTCGCAGGCTGGCCCTAGTAACCCACCGCCACTCGTCGCACCCCTACAACACACGACCACCACAGTTTCCACCGTCATAAGCCACCATAGACCACCCATCTTCCATCACCGGCTGCTGTAATCCACCTATCTTCTATCGCTGGCAGCCATAAATGGTGATTCTTATTAGCTGCCAATCAATTAGATCTATCCTTTCTCCACATTGTCGAACCCTTCCACTACGCACAATCGTCAGCCTCTTCCTCGGCAAGCCACTACCCACCTCTGTTATAAACCACACACCACCCATTACGCCCACTATCATAAACCACCACCATACAAAAGCTCACGACTACTAGCCATCTTTCTTGCCCCTATACTGATAGGATACCGAGAATGCAAGCTTGAAGGAGAGGGAGGTTGTAACATTATCTGGGCTTCGAAGGACTATGCCGGCACCCTCTTGATAGAGGGGTGCTCCGTCGGGACCTTTGCTGGTGGCCGAACCATCAAACTCGAGCGTCCATAATTCATCGACGTTAATGATTAGGGCTGTCTCCTCCCCAAGCAATTGATCTGAGGTAGGTTTGTAGCGTTAGAGGGGGAAAAAGTCCAAGAGATCGGCAAGTGCTTGACTCCACAGGGCTACAGGTTTCTTGATGGATAGGCTAAACTCGGCCAGGAGCAGCAACCAGCGGGTAAGTCGGCCAAACAGGGCAAAGCGAGTGAGCATGTATCGGAGTGGATTAGCCTTGGTGACAAGTGTGATTTTGTGCGCCAAAAAGTAATGTCTGAATGTCTGTGAGGCATACACCAAGGCTAGGTAGTGTTTTCGAGCTCGGAGTAGTTGACTTCAGGTCCCCTGATCATCCGACTGAGGTGATAAACAGGATGCTCCACCCCATCCACCTCTTGGCCAAGCAAAGCCCTCATGGACTTAGGCGTGGAGGTTAAGTAGAGTAGGAGTGGGATACCCCGCTGTGGCACTACCATGGTCTACAGGGACATGAGGACCAACTTGATATGTTCAAAGTCTATCTAACTCCACAGTGCCCTCTTGCGCGTCAAGTGTTAGAATGGTATGATAAGCTTGGCTAGTGCCAGAATGAATTGGTGAAGGTAAAAAACCTTGCCAAGGAAGCTCATCAACTATTTGGTGTTCTTAGGAGGAGGCATCTCTTGAATGGAGGCGACCTTGGTCGGGTCAACGTCAATGCCTTGTCGATTAACCAGAAAGCCGAGGAATTTGTTTGAGGAAACACCGAAGGCACATTTTAGCAGGTTCATTCGCATGTTGTACTGGCAACAACGATCAAAGATTGCTTGAAGGTTAGTGAGGTGATCACTTTCCTTTTTAGACTTGATGATGAGATCGTCGATATAGTCTTCCACTATATGGTGTATCATGTCGTGGAAGATGGCTGTCATCGCCCTTTGATAGGTAGCGCCTGCATTCTTGAGGCCGAAAGGCATGACTTTCCAACAAAAGTTTCCATGGGTGTTTGGAAGGCTGTGTTGGCGCAGTCGTCAGGATGCATTCGAATTTGGTTGTAACTGGCAAAACCATCCATAAAAGACAAGGTTTCGTGATCGGCAGCGGCCTCAACATGCATGTCAATGTTGGGTAATGGAAACTTATCTTTGGGGCACGCTTTGTTCAAGTCCGAAAAGTCAATACAAACACGGACTTGGGCATTCTTCTTTTGTATAGGGACGACGTTGGCCAACCAGATAGGATGAGTGATAGGTTTAATGAAGCCAGCCTATAGAAGGCACTCTATCAGTTGTTTGATCTTTAACTCGAGTTCAGGATAGAAGGTTCGCGGATGCTGTCGGATAGGGATGGACCCGGTAGCAATGTTGATGTGGCAGACTACAAGTACAGGATCTAACTCGAGCATTTCATTGTAACTCCATGTGAGCACATTGCGATACGCACAAAGGAGGTTAAATAAGTCCTCTCGTCGACCCGAGGTGAGTTTAGTGCCAAGGTAAGTGTGTCAAGGTTCCTCTCCCGGGTCAGCCAGGTTAATTTTTTCAAGTTCTTTAACTTGTGGATGGGGGCCGTCTTCGTAACATGGTGGAGCAACACAGGGGGTGAGCTCGGGGTCTAGCAGGCAGCGCTCGGCCGCACAGCACCATTTGTTCTCTATAGGTGGTCAGGTTTGGAGGGGGGCAGATGATGGACCACCTGAAGCCCCTGCGCACCGTCATAATTGATAGATGACTTTTCCGTCTTTGGTGATGCGTTGAAAGGCTGGCTTAGCCTTTTGCTTCTTGGACTTGGGGGAGGACGGCGAGGACTGATTCTTTGTAGCAAGCAGTGTTACTGAGGTCGACACCTTGGTCTTACTACTCTTCTTTGCTTTAGACTTAGGACGTTTGTTTCCACACAGCTCATCCCAGTTTGGTAGCCTGATCGAGTGGATGTGAGTGGCATTCTCACCATCCTCGGCAAGTTCTGTAAAGAAAAAGGCCTCAGCAAAATAGGATTCGGCACATTCAAAGGGAGCCCGGGTGGCTGGGATTATCATTGCTACCTCACGTCCCGCAGGAACGGCCACCAGTTTCACACACTGATGGTACGTCGAGGGAATAGCTAGGTTGATATGGATCCATGGTCAGCCAAGTAAGAGATAAAAGGCGGGCTCATTGTTTATTACATGAAATGTAGTGTTGCGACGTACAATCCCAACCATAAGGTCGACAGTGATGTGGCCGAGAGTGGACTAGCGACTTTGCCAGAAGCCGCCGATCTTGATCGGGTCGCGTATAATTTTTCTTACGGGGATGCCAGCCTTTTGCAGAGTGACAAGGGGTATGATGTTGAGCGAGGTACTGCAATCTACCAAGGCATGACGGAAGCCAGTGCCATTAACATTACATTCTAAAAATAATGGCCGATTGTGATGTTCAACTAGCGGCGAGTCTTCGTCCTAGAAGACCAAGGCAGTTGAAGGAATGTGACGTAGTTCAGCCTGGGTAGTGAAGCATTCAGGATCGACGCCAGTGGTGACCTCGAACAGGTAGTTGGAGAGATAGGTCCTAGCAGCGGGTGAAAACCCCATTTCATCAAAAAAAACTTTTAATCTTCATCATTAGCCCAAAGGAGGACGTTGGCTGGCTAGTGGGAGGTGTATGAGGTGCGACCGTTGAGATGGCCTCTGTCGAGGCTTGGGGGATGACAGGTTTGACATGGCTGGTGACAGGCATGAGGACCTGGTGTTCTCTATTGTTGTGGCCATACGGTGGGTAGGGGTGCCTATGCACATCATTGTTCTTTCGTAGCTTTAGGTCACTGCGTGCAAAAATGTCTCGTAGTCTATTACAATCCTTGAGGTAATGCCCCGTAGCTCGATGGTAGGGGCGGTAGTTGGGCTTGGCTTTATCTACTTCAATAATGTTGGTCCTCATTGGGGGTAGTTAGAAGTTAGTGTCGTGTGCTACCCATTCTGCTATAAAGTCTTTCACCGTATTGAGGTCGCATGGGTAGTTAGAGGCAGGCTTGTCAGGGCACCGTTCCCCCTCTTGTAACTGACGCTTGTAGCAACTATAGTTGTTGTTGCTATTGTTGTTCCGAGCGTTGGAGGTGTCTGCCGTGGGAAGGAGTGCATTTTGTGGTAAAGGCTTTCATGGCTTGACGCGACCGACCAACTCGTAAGTACGGTGGGCTGTCTCCTTGAGGTGTCCCCGTGACCTCAACTACATGTTCTCAATATGCACCCGGTATACATCACTCATGTTCTTGACGCATATTCGAACCAATGCTTCATCTTTGCTGAAGTCCGTACACTCGAGGCACTTGAGATGGAAGCGGTGCACGTATTTCTTCAAGTCCTCCCCTGGATTCTATGCCCGCAATATCAACAATGGTGACTCGTTCAGCTTCGTAATGGAACTTGTCCAAGAACAGCTGGACCATGTCGCTCCATGAATGGATACTCCGCAGGGATCTAGTGGTACCAAGTATAAGCAAAGCCTGTGAGTGACTTGTGAAACTCCGTCAACTTCAAACTGTCGCCCGGACCATACTGCTCCAACGAGCCGGCAAATCTTGTCAAGTGCTCATAGGCATTGCTCTCACGTCCGTTGAAAAGCACAAAGGTTGGTTGCTTGTACTTGAGGGGGTAGGATGTGATGGCTATATCATTGGCGTACGGGGCCTAGCTTATTAGTCGGGGTGAGGAGTCTAGTTTGGAATTCCTCGACAGGTGATGGAAAAGTGCTTCCAAGTTAGACTGGGTGACATAGTTAGAGGATGGTTCCTTGTTGCCGGGCAAGGGATGATAGCTGGCTGGGGCGTCGCGAGTCCCTGAGCCCCCAGATGGGCAACTTGGTGAGCGGGAGCAATTGAGGGTTGATACATGATAGGGACAGGTGGTGGCAGTTATACATTGACATGGGTGGGTGGGTGAAACATGTCCACCACTTGATAGGTGGTTTGGTGCTGTTCGGGTGGGTAAAGATTAGGTTCCATCTCGGTGGAGTCATGAGTTTCATAAGAGCTTCTAGCCAGCACTGGACAGAATGGCTTGAAGGCGGGGAGAACCTGTTGCAACATTGGCCCAAGATTAGTATGCTTCCTGTAGGACGGCACTACAGAAGGAGATGCATTGGCTACGGGTGGCAAAGGTGTCGCGAGTCCTACCGCCAAGGGTCTGGATACTCGAGGCGATAGCAGTAGTGACACTGGGGCCTGGGCAGTGTCAAGAGCCGGCCCAGGTCCTGAAGGCTGGATTGATGGAGTGGCTTGCTGCGAGGCCAATGCTTGTATGGATCTTTGCATCTCCATGATGGTGGCTAGTAGAGTGGTCTGCCAATCTTGCAGATTGGTGATGGTTGGAGTGAGTTGCTGGATAGCTGCACTTACAACCACTTGCATGTCGGGTGTAGTGGTTGGTGGCTAGTCTTAGAGTCACGTGGCACTAGTCTCTTCCTGGTCACTAGGGTGGTGTTCTTCTTGCATAGTAGGGTTGGGGCCTTGGCTGGTTGTCCTGGTAGTTCTTCGTTGTACAAGCATGGTGGCTAAGTGTGGAAGAAAGATAGACTACAGTATGATGCTCACCTCCCTAGCAAAGTTACCAAAATAATGCCAAAGAAAGTGAGTTCGTACTGACGGGGAGGTGCCACAAATGATACAGTCCGAGTCAGCTGCCAGTTGTACAAAGTGAGAGACAGTGAGGGTGGAGTAAGGGCAGAGAGCAAGGCTCTCCAGACATGCCATGAGGGTTGGCAGTGCTGTGGAGACAAGGCAGAGATGAACAGGGTCGGCAGTCGACAGTCCAAGTCTAGGTTCGAGTCAGGGGTCCAACGCCAGGGTCTGATGTCAGAGGTCCAAGTATGTTTCTCTCTAGAACTCCAGAGAGAATGGGTTTTTAAAGAGAGAAGGTGAAATGTCCAATGAGAGAATTCCCCTTTTAAAATAAAATCCAAGGTCCCCTATTTATAGAGAAAAGTGTGCCTGTGTCATCATGGTGTCATCAACTGACACGTGTCAACCTTTGGGAGTGACCCGTCACCAGGGGGTCCATAAGTATCGGTTCTCTGTTGGACTGCCAGTTCTTAAATTCATACTGCATGCCCTACACAGCGTCGCTCTACCTGTCTTAGAAGACTGACCACACAAGATGACATGATCAGAGTAAGCCGTTGCCCCAGCCACCGATCGAAGCCCTTACTGAATCCCACTAGGTGGGTTAAGAGATGCGTAGAGAACCTGGCAGTGGTGAGGGTTGCCCCTATAACCAACTGCCAGGTGAATTAGGCGTGATGCCCTCTAAAGACCTGCTCCCGTCCTGGAGTGACCCGGGGGTCATTGTCCTGAGGGTGCCGATGATCATCGATAATGTGAGTGGACGTGGTCGCAACTCAGACGTGCCTAGTTCATGCAAGTAACCCTAGGCGGCGATAGCTTTCTGGTAGCGAGCTTATCCCGCTGCGAAGGGTCCTCATGCCGGAGCATTACGAGCAAAGCCCTCAGAATGAAGACGGCGATGGCTTCTGTGGTAGCAAGCCCATCTCGCTGTGAGGGGTCCTCGTGTCGGAGCACCACGAGAGGAGTCTCCTGGAATGAAGGTGGCGATGACTTTTGAGCCCATCCCCCTGCGAGGGGTCCTCGTGTCGGAGCACTACGAGCTTAGCCCCCCGAAATGAAGGCGACGATAGCTTCTGTGATAGCGAGCCCATCCTGCTGCAAGGGGTCCTCATGCTAGAGCACTACGAGCGGAACCCCTTGGAATGATGCACACTCTGGAGAGTGGGTCGGAGCATGTTCCATATCCATGGTGGGGGCACATGGTGTGGTGAATGGGAGTGGTGCCCGGAGGCATGTAACATGATTATGGCGTATGGGCGTGGCGACGACCATCGTGAGACAATACCTGGTGCCAGGGGCATGTGATGGAAGTGGCACATGGGTGCGATCATGGTACCAGGGAGCACTGTAATGTGTCGGAGAGCCAGGGGGAACGACTGTATTAGCGGCGAGGTGCATGGGCACGGCGGAGTGTCAGAGATGGCGTGCGGGCGCGAATGACGGTCATTGCGGTGACCAGCGTACAGGCGACAACGGGCGCTGTACAGCCGCGGTGATGAGTAAGACTTGTAGACTGTAGCACATTCAAATGAGCAAAGGAAAAAGGTGACAGCAGCCCCCACTGGGTAGGGGTGGCCAACCGCCCCCATGCACAAGGTGGCCGACCCCCCTCCATGAACGAAGTGGCCAACCCTCCTATTCATAAGGTGGCCAACCCCCTTCCCCCCTTATGAACGAGGTGGCCAAACCCTTATTCACAAGGTGGCTGACCGCCTTTTATGAAGAGGTGGCCGACCCCCCCCCCCCCCCAAGGGAGGTGGCTGACCCCCTTAGGGTAGGAGTCACGCCACGTTTCTTGATTGCGACCAAAATAGGTTGGGAACGAGTGGCAACCTAACATTACCCCCTGCAACAAATAAAGTATTTTTGGGTTTTAGTTTTCGTAAATTTCATAGACTGCTTATGGCACCATATAACGACATAATAATACTTGCAAGTTCATTCATGTAACTTGTAAATTAGAAACCATATCATAAATGAGGCAGCCATATAATGCCTTTTTTTCTTGAGAAATACTTGCAAAAACTATATACTTTTCTTAGTTGCAATCAAACTTCAAGATCAAAATGTACTTACCGTCTTCGGCCTGCTTCCCTTTAGTTGGTCGTGATACTCTGTTTTGATTTTTCCTTAAAAAATCATGGTTTGAATGCACAACATATCTTACCGTCACGTAAAGCTTTTTTGAGCTTATATCAAGTTTTATCCTGAAGAAGTACTCACCATTTTTCTGCTGCTTTTGTTTCTTTGGTGGTGGTTTTTGACCTAAAGAAAAACCATTTGAATGTCTATATTAGCATCGCATGAAGATTTTTTAGTACACGTTAGTATCATCGAAGCAAACAATGTTTTACATTGACAAAATTAGAATATTGACAAAAGCATCCCTAAACAATTCATTTCAATTACCCAAGTAGTCCAGTTCTTCGAGAATTGAGCGCCTTATTATTGTACTTCCAATTTGCCCAACACTTATTTTGAACCTTTATGCTTTTCAGGTATTTCTTTGTGGGCATCATGATTCCCCTTCCATAAGGCCTTGGTCAACCTTTATTAGCACCAACATAGTATACTCAACTCTACTCCTCTAAACATAACACCAATCCTTAATTTGACATGATATTTTAGCTTTGTACAGAACTAACTTTGGGATCCTAATTATTAAGACAAAGTCACCACGAGTCACGTAAACACCCAACATAAAAGGAATAATATCACAAAGGAACAGACTAAGATGTAGTTATATTCATGATATCACAAAGATATAGAGAATCATTCAAAAAATTCATATCATCTGTACTAATATGGTTCCGATCGAAGGCATTTAAACTTGGGAGATGATCTGTTGCTAGCGCTGGCAAGTTGCCAGCTGTCTGATTAATTTCATTTTCAGCCTCTCAACTTGTAAGCGGTTCACTTAAAACACCTTATGTCACGACCCGAACCCACGGGCAGGCCCGCGAGCTAGGCACGTGACCGGCCGCAGACCCAATGGACTCCAACCGAGGGTTCTGCCAGGCCTTACTACAATCCTGTGACTCCAAATTAATTCTAATTTACGGACCTCAAAAAAATTTCAGATAAAACTTTCATTACATGTCTTTAAAACTTATAAATAAAACTCGAGGAGACCAGAGCTCCTTACATCAGTTCAAGCATAACGTAATTTAACATAGACTAAAATGTTCAAATAGTGGGCATTCATTATTCTAGAAGTTCTCTTCGGGCACTACTCCCCCGTGTGGCTCATACGACTCCACTTCCCTTAAGTCGTCACCTGAAAAATAAGGAATGAGCGAAAGCCAAGCAAATACACCAGCCATGTTCCTAAAATAAGTTTTAAATTTCTAAAACATGCCATAGGTTTTCTTTTAACAAATCACACAATCGATTATTTTCATTCATAAAAACGTCCTTCATATACATATACACATATACATGAAATTTCAAAAGAGAAGATGTTCAATTATGAGTACAATTATCGTTCATTCCATTCACATCAGACACATATATATTTCTTTTCGTAGGTATGCTGCGGTCAGCGTACAAGCCCCCCTGACTAGGCCCCGAAATCCCCCTACACCCGGGATAAAATAATCATGTGGACGCAAGGGCGCACCACCAGCCACAGTACTGTGCATCAACGTATGAGCCCCGTTGACCAGGGCCCGAAATCCAACATTCCCCCGTTGCATATGGGGCACAACAACCAAGACAAGTTTCATTGCTCATTAACATGTACTCAGTAAAATTTTATGACTCACGCGATATTCCATGGCATTCTTTCAAATTACATTTCTCATCAAATACTTTAGAAATAAAACATATGCAGAATAAAACTTTAAACTTAAAATGATCCAATCATAAATACATATTATAGGTTTTGCAAATAAGTTTACGGAGGAACATGACAGGGGTACTTACTTGTTGCTGACATATTTCCTTTAATCCAAAATGTAGCGCGATGATCAGTTGTTACGTTTGACCAATAGCACCGTTAAGGCCATTCCTTTCATCTCCATAGTCGTACTTACCATACCACATAGCCGTACAACTGAACTTTACCAATTGATTTTCACCCAAGTAACCCATCACTTCCAAAATCGTCCAAGCACCTAATACTCACCCTTCACACTGGAAAACACACAACCAAGATAGGCACGTAACCGTACACTACCACACGACCACACTCTCACCACACAGTAGACGTACAACCATCGTACTGCTACTCACACATAAAAAGGCTTTACGCACTACCTTGTTGCCTACACAACAATGTGCTCATTCACCTCACGCAACTGCAGAAATTACCCCACACCTACACAATATACACATCTGCTCAAACACACGCAACGTACACCCACCAGTGCACACGCACAATTATCCAGATGCCACAATCACACAGTCATACTCATTTCACCCACGGCCATTCCATCCCAGTATCATTGCCACACCCATTAACCATTGCAACCAATAAGTTTTCTCATCAATCAGCAAGGTCCTAAATTATATCGACTGTCGCCATCTACACTCCACCACGGTTGCCCCCACTCCAGTCACCTCGAGCACCACTGTTAAACCACAACCATTAACTACAACAATATTGAACTCGTACAGTCGATCCCCGTTTCATAGTCAATACCACCAAAATCCAACATACCCGCTGCTAGCTTCCACAACCAATCTACCATTATAGATGCCACTTCCCAATAACCCACAACCAATCTACCATTATAGATGCCACTTCCCAACAACCCACAACCATTTGACCACCATGATTGTTACTATTTTACACACAAAGTCAACTTCACACTACACTCCACACTATGCACACAAAACTATTGTACCCTGTTACCTACCAACACACTTTGTATATACACCTTGTACATAGTACACATTCACGCACATACAAACATGCACACACGCCCACCACCATCGTCGCTACGATTCCACACCCAAATTAACTCCATATCACATTCATCATACGCCCCCAGACAAATTTCACCACATTTACACACGCTCGTCCGACAATAACCACACCTATACACCTGCCACACACACTGTACACCTAAATAACCATCTCGTTCATTCCATTTCATTCACCAAGAACAAAAGCACCCACAAGAACCCATTTCATAATTTATACAGAGTGCTACCAAAATTCTTTAGTTTTAACTCATTAAATCAATAGTATTAAGTGCTACCACCGCCGCAACTGCCAAGCTTTACCTTAGATGCACCTCCAGTCACCAATTACCACTAATCGGCCACACTCTCGGTCGCCGTTCCACCACCCAACTCACCGGAGGTAACATAACAGCAGCAACAAACTTTCTCTACCGCCGTGTGTCGCTGCTGTCAACCATCATCACCACAAACCCATGGCTTCACTGTAATCACTGCCGGTCTCATAGCAGGACCACCGAAGCAAAGATCGGCCACCCTAATCTCCCTCTCCATCATGATGCGATCTCCTAAACACCACGGTCACTGGTGTACCCAATATCAGAAGACCATCACTGCTGCCCCACTGTCACCAGCCACACACCAACCTCTGGGATCTCCACAAACTGACATATCACCAACATCATCGCCGTTAACTATCGGCGTACGTCATCGCCGACATATCAACCACCAAATCCTAATTGTCTCGGCATCGGCATCGCCACTACCGATTCACCTACCGGTCACCCCACCCGGTCTCTCGCTCTCTTATCTCACTCTATCGGCGGTCATTTGGTTGGAGGCGCCGGCAATGGAGGTTGATAGCACAGCGTGGCAGCGGTGAAGGGCTGAACTAGGGGTTCACAACCGGAGGCCGCGATTGCACGGCGGCAGTGGATTGGCGACGGTGGCCGTTGGATTGAGGACCCCGGTGGTGGGTGAGGCTGCTCCGGCCCCGTCCTCGATGGCCTCATTGGAATCGTTGTCGCTGTCGCCGGTGCCCTTGGCTGCTCGCAGAGGTGTTGGGCGATGGAGTTGGAATTGACGGCATAGGGTCACGGACGGAGTTGCTCGCCGGTGACCGAGTGCGGCCGGCGATGAGGATGTCGTGATATGGCAGAGGCGCTGCCGCTCTAGGGCTGGCTGCCCTCTTCCTCTTCTCTGATCTTATTCCTTTTTTTTTTACTCTCAATCCCGATTTCTTTTCTCTTCTTTTCCCCCATTTTTTTCATTTTGTTTTTGACTCCTTTATCTTAATTTACTTACATATATAACACTAAATACTACATATAATATTGCTCACAATAATTAATGCTAATCACTTATGGAATTGCCGCCATATTTTTTTTTTGGAATAATATAACTCAACTCATAATGACCGTGACTAAACATCTAATTAACACCGCTCGCAAGGTCTTCACTAAAAGTCTAATTTCATCTTACATACCACAATTGTCGTTAAATAATAATAATCAGGTAAACCTAGGTTTGGGGCATCACACCTTATACTTCTTAAAAGACTTTGACCCCTCTCAAGATTAGAACATGTCTTTCCTGACCAAAGGAGAATTTGGCCATACAAAATTGGTATCAGAGCCTAATCAAAGGCGAGATTCAATAAAAAAACTCATAGAAATTTCTTGTTTATTAAATCATATGACAGGAATTATACACTTAGACCATGGAGTTGGAAAAACTGAGATAACCTGATTATTAAACTAAATAATAGATGTATCTCATGAAACTTTAAATATGTATAGAACTCTAAACAAGATAACATCTCAGATATTAACTGAATTATACAATTCAGATAAAGGGTTGGGAAGTGAAAAATTCACGTCCTAAACTCAAATAACTTCTTATCAAACTTTGGAAGTTATGACATTAACAATAAATACTATAGCAACAAAACTTCATATGTATTTTAAGAGGTTATAGCATACAGTGGTAGGCAAAGAACACCCTCTTCGAGTGGCTCAAAAGACACCAAAGATCCCGTAAAAGGAATGTGTCTAGAAGAAATAGAAAAAATAATAAACGACTACTTAGACAAAGTAAAAAAAGAAAAATCATTGAAAAATTAATGATGGATGAAATAGATCCAGCTATTCTAAAAGAACAACAATATGAATAAGAAGGAAAATGAGCTATGTCAGAAGTAAATAAGGCATTTATTGATATGAATTTATAGAATGGAGAAACTGATCCAAACTATGTAGGAGCGTGAAATCAAGAATTAATTTTAGAAAGAAATACTAAATTTAATAATGTCCCTACAAGGACAAATTTCAAATAAGAATTTGTCCTAAAAAATGGAAGAAATGAGCCCGTAAATGGATATGACATATATCTTGACGTCGATTGTATTTCAAATACTGAAAAAACAATCGATAATTGGGCACAAGCCTTAAGAATTGCCATAATAGGTGGTAATTTAACAGAAATGCATGCTATAAAATATTTTATTCGAGCAACCCTGCGAGAAAACGTAATTAGGTTCTGGAATAGCATAGCAGATAACGAAAGTTCTGCAGATATCTATAAATAACATAAGTATTCAAGAAAAAAAAAGTGCTTTCACAAATTTGACAAAATTATAAATATGTGATATGTGCTATTTTAAAATTTACACTTGTGAATTTAAAAATTACTTTTACAAGTTAGAATTTAGAGACAGCCTCCATTGGCAAAAACAATTTATTGCCAAGCTCCCTAAACCATGGGACGAGTTAGCAGAAAAAGAATTTTACTAAACTCCTAAACGATGGAATGCTTTGTGATTCCTTAGATAAAAGGATTGTAGGGGATTGCAGCTGTAGAAGAAGTTCTAAGAAAAAATTATACTGAAGGACAGGCAATAAAAGATACGAAAAATGCTCATATGAGTTGCGACTGCTATTCTAAAGTCGATAACATGTTAAAGAGCTATGGATGCGAAAAGAATCTAAACTTCACAAAGAAAAAATTCGAGAAGAAAAGGTTGGAAGACGAAAAATGATATGTTAAGAAATGGAAAAAAAATTGAAAAGAAAATTTAATCGATCAAGAGGAAAACCAAAACCATGGGAAAGATATATTAGAAAAAAATCTAATATTCCGTATAAAAAACCCTCATGTCCAAAAGGAAAATCACCAGAAGAGAGCCAGCATGTGGATACGAATTAGATTCTAAAGACGAAGCAGAAGAGCTTGTTTCAGAATACGACTACAAGTCTGATGATGAAACCACAACAGATGACGAAGAAAGTTTAAACAAAACTTAAAAGGCATTGGCACAATCTTCATGATGTCCGAGACCGACGACCATAAAGAAGAGATGATTCCCTTATCTAATAACATAATTAGTTAGAGTGAATCAATTGAGGAAGAAACTCCCGATCTTACTATAAGCCATTTGGAGATACCTAAAATCAAGGTTGGAGAAATATGCAAAAACTCCATATTCAGGTTCAGGAGTAAGATAAATGTAGAGATCTCCGAAGGAGAAACCTCGGTAGGTCAAACTGAAGAACGCATACTAGACATTCCTCTCTTCAAGGCAGATAAGGCAAAACAATACCTTAGAGAATGATATCACTATGTCCATATTGGTATGATACAAGTTAATTTTATCCATTATTTATATATGGAAGAGATACACCAGTAATCTGTTGTTTAACCAAAAATCGGTGGAAAACTTTTGAAAAAGCCCTAATAGAAGGTATCCAAAGTTACTTGTATAACGGACCAGTTTGGTTTAAAACTACACCAAGCTACTTCATGACCTTTAAAGATCCTTATCTTAATAAAGCATTAGGACTGAGGATTTAGACTCAAGGCATGACTAAATTATGAGAAGTCTGTAAAAATATTGCAGTACAATATCGCTTAGTCTACAGAGTGATAAACACCACAAATTCACTAAGTAAAATGCTAAACAACAAAGTGGAACTATATTTGAACAGATAAGTAGTAATGTCCGAGCCATAAAAGCACGGAAGATAAATCCAAAGTAACTATCATAACCTAAAAGATGGGTGAGAGGAGAAGGATTAGCTAGTAAACAACTAGAACACATGCAGATTAGAGAAAATAAAGGTGTTGTAATCCTCGAGGAACCAAGAAGACATTATGCCTCTTCTATATCTTCCACGTTTATAAATCGAAAAGGCAAAGGAAAGAAAAAGATGGTAGAAGAAGCTATCAAAGAATAAGACAGTTCTGATGAAGACATTCTAAGGTGCAAAACAATTACCATTCCAAATAGACGAAGTATGTCATCACGTGTGGAAACCATACATGTAATGTCCACACATCAATAAATGACACTGTCAAGAAATGGCTTAAAGAAAAAGGCTTGACAGTAGATGAGCTTGAAAATGGTATTTAAGATATAATGAGTATTATCTTAAGAAAAAGAAGGTAAAAAAAAATGAATAATAAATGGGTGGCGGTAAGTCCAAACAATTCTTATATAGAATTAAGTTTTGACTTCCAGGGTAATCACCCTTTCAAAAGAGATGCTTTATTAGATACTGGAGCATCATGTTGCCTAAGACAACCAAGAATCTTACCCTATGAAAGATAGATCAAAATAGATCAACTCATGAGCATGCGAATGGCAAATAACAATGAGTTCGAGCCAGGATATGAAACATATCGTATCCTGGTCATAATAAATGGAAAACAGTTCATTATAGAGCGATTAATCCAGTTAGACTCCCTAGACGGCAATTTTCTAATAGGAAATGCCTTCCTCAAACAAACTGAAAATCTACCATTTATTCAGGAAGAGTTTCATATTGAAATACAACATCAAAAAATTTCGTTGTTAAAATATGCTGCTCAAAAAATGTAAATTTGGTTTTTATCAAAAAAAAAAAAAAAACTAGGAGAAATCTAAAAACATATCCAAAGTGAGTCTCTCTACGCAGCCCAGCTTGGTGAAGAGAACAAAAAAGACTCATGAAAAATGTTACTTGAAGAAGAAGTAACCAAGGAAAAATTACTTAAAAAAGAAGTAATCAAATAAAATGTTAGTTGGGTTAAAGAAATAAACTAACATTATCAATACAAACAGGGAAAATAAATTCCTAATCTTGATAGTTTAAAAAAAGTTGTTAGAAAATAATTTTAGTGATGACCGCTAAATTTATGGGAAAAGGATAAACCTTGGGGGACATTGTGGCTAACGTAACACCAATGCAACATAGTCTTCAGATGACTTAGGAATTTGAACTACAGATTCCTGAAATACAAAAGCAAGGGTTAATAAGACCCAGCGAGAGTCCTCATTTAATTTCAACTTTCATGATGAAAAATTATGCAGAGCAAGCTAGAAGAAGAGCCAGATTAGTCATAGACTGTAGAGCTTTAAACACAACAACAATCAAAGATGGCTATAAAATTCCAAACAAGGATATGCTAATAAACAAAATCCAGCTAGCCAACTTTTTATCGAAGTTTGATTTAAAAAGTAGATATTAACAAATCAAAATGGAAGAATCATCAATTTCATTAACTGCCTTTAGTGCACCACAAAGGCACTATGAATGGATGGTTATCATTCAGATTGAAAATTGCTCCACCTTTATTCCAAAGAAGGATGGATAACATTTTAAGAAAGCACGGAGATTACTGTGTGGTATACATAGATAACGTATTAGTATTCTCAAAAACCAGAGAAGAATAAAGAAATCATCTAAAAAATATAGCACAAGAGTTCATTGACCATGGATTAGTACTATTGTCATGACCCGAACCCCACAGGTAGGCCCATGAGCTAGATCTGTGACCGGCTGCAGACCCAATCAGACATCCACTCAGGGCTCTGCCAGGCCTTATTTAAACCTGTATACAAATCTAGAGTAATGCTTTAACTAACACCTTAACATGACTTCTAAAGAGATACTTATAGATTTTTTCAAAATTTTCCTCTACTAAATCCCTCCATAAATTATCAAAAAGAAACCTCATGGAGATTTAAACTCTAAACAATTCTCAAAACATAAAGAAGTAGTACTATGATTTCTCAAGAGACCTATTTTAACTTCCTAACGAGCATCTCCTGCGACTCCATCCTTGTTACCCTCATAGTACTCGGGTTCATTTAAGTGATCACCTGAAAAACATTTATAAAAAGGGTGAGCTTGGGGCCTAGTAAGTACTTATACCATAACCCTAAAATAGGTTTTGGGATTCATAAAAACATTCCATGGTTTTCTTTGATTTAAAACTGGTAAACATTTTCATAAGAGATACTATACATATATCTACTTTATGAAAGCAATTCATCCAAGATTCTCTGACCAGAAGCATGACATCAAGAAGGCTCATTAACAACTATCACAGTTCATCATAACTTAGGCATGCTGTGGTCAGAATACATCCCCCTAACTAGGGCCCATAATCCTACTCCATATCCGGGATAAATATTATTCGGTTAGGGTATGCGCCCCCCTGACTAGGGCCCAAAATCCCTCCTTCGTCCGGGATACATATTATTGTGGATGCAAGGGCAAACCGCGAGCAACAGTAATGTGCGTCAACGTAACGTTCTGTTGACCAGGACCCACAATTGAACTTTCTCCCGTGGATATGGGGCACAACTACCAAGCCAAAAATATCGTCTCATTTAACATAAGCCAATTCAAAGAAAACTACTCATAGAAACATTTCATGACATTTTTCATGCATTTTTTCATCAACCAATTTACACAAAAAACAATAGCGTGTGAAAGGAACAAATCATTTATACATATACATAGACGGAAAATAGGGTATATGGAGGAATATGGCAAGAGTACTTACCTTGGATAGCTAGGCGGTTCTGGTTCCTAAGTCTGTCCTAGCTCTCGTCTATCATAACCTAAACAATAAATCGTCCGGATGTTATGTGTTGCCATTCAATTATGCCTAGGTGCTAAATTTTTCCAAGCAAGTGAAATTACAAAAATACCCCTAGAATGGCGTAAAATTACCAATTTACCCCAATGTCTAACATATCATTTCACACCCAGAATTTACTCGAAACATCTTTTTAGATGACTAGGTGAGTTTTTTTGATAAAAATAGCCATTCTGAAAATTTTTCGCTCGAAACACTAAACGGCTCCTTAATGTGAGTGCTAAGGTTCATGTTTCAAATATATATATTAAACGGCACCAGAATGCCACGAAATTTTGGACACTCAGGTATCCCAGTAATTTTAGCTCACTGGAAAATTCTAGGCTAAAAACAATTTTGTTTACTATACCCAAAATTGAAAAACCTATTTTTAAAATAAAATTATTTGAGACAATTCCCATGCCTAGAAAAATTATAGAAATTTCCAAGTCGAAGGTTTCGCAAAATTAAAAATAGTTTAGTAAACTGTCGTAATAGTAAAGCGATACGCGATATCCGATCAAGTGTCACTCGATTAACAACGCTAAAAATAGCAAACAACTTTTAAAACTTTAGAAAGTACCTTATCTTAGCTATATAGGATTATTGTAGAAGTTTCAGAATTTAACAACTTAATTTATTATTCTAAAATACACCAAAATCCCTTGATTGGATAAAATTAGTTAGCACGCTTCCTGAGCTCATAAAAATGTAAAATGCTTTTTGTGTGTAGATCTCACAAAAATAATATAAGTTACTCTTTTGAGTTTTGTCCAAATAAATTTTTAAATATATCTTAAAATTTTGAAAAAGAACTGCTAAAAATTTTCATTAACGACACTTTTAAGTTCAATTTAAACTAAAGCTTTTCCGTCTCTTTGCCAATGTCTTCTTCTTCCTCAAAACCCACTAATCTCTTAACCCGAAACCACTTCATCAGTTTACATTACACACTCACGTATATTCATACCCACTTCTATATACCACTCACACAAACCTTACTTCTTCTCCCAAAGCTCACAATCCATTACAACATTTCTCATCCTCCATTAGGGCAGTAGCTTGCATTGCCTTCCAAATTAATTCTTACACTCTACTCTTCACACCAATATACACACAAGTACTCACTACCTTGATCTACACCCACACACATATATGCACAACACTCCTTGTTTTTCACCTCCCATCCATCTATATAATACATAAAATAAACCTTTAAACTGGGCAAGTTTTTCTTTATGAGGGCCTGCATATAGCAAGGCTCAAGGTACTACTTAAATATCATTGTTATTCAAAGTGCATGAACCTTAGCTTCAACCATGTAACCCATCCGCACACTATATGGACTTTTAGGATTAACAAGCCAGAATATAAGAGTTCAATGTAGAACTTCCATGCAATGTGCAGTTACTATGCGATGCATTTTAACTCTCTTGTCCCACCTTCACGTTGAATTTAGAGATAAAAGTATCCTTTTTCCTTAAAAAGTTCTAGAAAATTTCATACAAGCTATCATATTTTTTCTGCGCCGCAGCTGTTTCTTTTCTCTTGGCAGCCATCACCTCCGGCACACCACACCATGGCAGCCATCGCTGCCTTCCCACAATTCATCACATCAACATGGCTGCTGTAATCTCTCTTACGCATAAATGGTCCTTCACTGAAGACCCATTATGCCACACCCACGCATGGTTCCTTCAACAACACTCGAGCACGCACCTAATGCAGCCTCCCACGACTGTCCATCTCTCAGCAATATGACTATATATATGTATATAGAATTTATACACACCTAGAGACCCATTTACACCCATACCCGTAATATATTCATATAAACTTAAATTTCAAGTAAGCTTACCGAATGTTTCTCGAACGCCAGAGGCCTCCTTCACCCCTTCTTTGTGCTCAGCCGCTTCCAGATGGTGTGTGATATACACACACACACAGACAAAAAGAGAAAACCTTGTTTTGACGAATTTTCATAAAACTCCCCCAAATTTTCATTAGTTAATTTAATATTTGCCCCGGCTTTATATTACTTCTGAAAGAAAAGACCCAACACTACTATGACATTTTATGTGTTAGAAAAAATTTACTAATAGGTTGTTGCGTCACTTGCTTCACCAATTGTCGCTATAAGCCACTCTAAAATATCAATACTAACTAAAAGAAAATCATCGCTACAAATTTTCAAAATTTCACTCATGCTAATTGTTACTAAAGGCTCCAATTAACATCACATAAAATAGCTATCATTGAATTTCAACTTATGCTTTCTAAAGATTTGTCGCTAAAAGTTGCCAATAAAATATCGTTTATGCAAATTGATATTAAATGTTGCATGCAAAAATTATCGCTAAAGAACTAAAATAACCGGCAAGAACTACCAAGGTTCGAGGTATTACAACTATCATAAAAGAAATGAGAATAGGAACAAACAACCATTAATTTTCTAGGACTAACAATAAAAGACATTCGAAAAATTGTCCTTTAAGATCACATAGCTGAAAAAACAAACCTATTTCCAGAACAAATCAATGATGTTAAGCAACTTCAAAGATTTATTGGGTTGTTAAATTACGCAAGAAAATTCTTCCCGCATTTATCAAACCTAATAGAAGCCTAACTAACAAGCTTAAAAAAAGAAAATGAAGATACCCAAAATGTTCTAAGGATAAAAGGTCAGGTTAAAACCCTACCAAAATTAAGCTTACCTAGATAAGAAGACAAGTTATTTATAGAAACTGACGCTTTTGAAAATTGTTGGAGTGCATTATTAAAAGCAATACCCCCTGATCAAACTGAAGAACAGCTATGTGGATACTGGAGTGGAGCCTTAAAAGTTGCAGAAACTCGGTATCACATTAACGAAAAAGAGTTTTAGCTATAAAACGTGGCATAAAATCTTTTACATATTTCTAGTTTCTGAACACTTGCTTATCAGAACACATAATAGGTGTTTTAAAGCTTTCTTCAAAAGAGACCTAAGAGATGTTAATCAAACAAGACTTTATCGATGGCAACAATGGTTCATCTATTATACTTTTGATGTAGAATACATCTCATCAGCCAAATATGCACTTGCAGATAGATAGCCTAACTAGGAAATTATGCTTTATGATGCAGGGAGTTGTTACCCCAAAAAAGACTACTCAAAAGGCCTTAAAAGAAAGGTATGAAGTAGGAGTTCCTGAAGTTGGTCTACTGGAAGAACCATCAGAAAAATTTGACTACTAAGTCATTTACCCTAAAAAGAAAGAGGACAGTTCTGTGTCACTGACAAATCCTCTCCCAGTAGAGGAAGAAGATGGTTGTAACTACCAACCTGAAAGCCCTAAAGCAGGACGATACAAAACTAAACGTTCAAAACCAATGCATAAGTTTTGGAATAAAGAGAGTAAGGCTGAAAGCTCGACATCAAGGCGCCCTAAACAAGTGGTCAAGAAAATAAAAAAATTATTATCCTAACAACAAGGATCTAAAAGGAAAAGTCGCAACTGAAGAAGATGAAAAATTTTCAAAGCAAAACGCTACCATTACCCAAATCAATGGTAATAAAACAAAATCGTCTAATGATCCAGGGTAATGTGAAGAAAGTAAAAAGCTCTTTGAAAATGTCTGGCATTGTCTGAGCGAAAATTACCGAAAAGACTTTCGAAGAACCCTTAGTTAATTAGCTGATTATGTTAAGCACTTAGACAAAAGGCTTAACATAAATGATAAAGATGGAATGATAGTCGTACAAGAAAAGGAAGAAAGAATTCGATTGCTAGAAGAAGTAAAATCATTGTTCCCGACTGATATCACTACTAAAATAAAAGAACTAGCTGGGAATGAGAATGAACACGAGGAGATCCTTCCCAAACCAGAAATGAAAGTGTTCCTAAATTGGGATTATGGATGCCAAGCCTCACATTACCATCAGACAAGGTTGATCTTAAATGGATTGAACACAACTCGTAGACACATTCGAAGTAAATCAAGATGATTGGCAATTCATCGATAGTCTCCTAGCCATAGTTTGGTATGCTTTTGGAGTTATGGGATTAGGTCGACAGATTATCACAGTCCAAATACTATTAACACTGGCAGAAATAAGAAAAATCACATTCTACCAGCCATACCAGATTTGGTTCATTTATCGATTCACTGACCACACAAGGATGAGTTATGGAACAAGTATAATCCGGAGAAAGATAAGATCGAATGAATCAGCTATATCTATGCAACCATTAAAAACATGGTAGCCAACCCTATAAAAGCATGTGTTCTACAATGGACAAAGGATAGTAATCCTGAAATGGTGTAGAGCATCCATAAAGCCCTCCAAACAGGGTCAGGATCAGGTAATTAAGCTCTATAACCAATTCAACAGCCAATGATAAGAAGAACCTGATCTTCCTAGTCAAACTTTTGAGCTGTACAAGAGGGTTTGAGACCACAAGATAAGCATGATTGAAATGGACATAATGGCTGGCGAAAAATGGCAAAGCCAAGTGGATAAGAGAATAAAGATGTCTGCCATAATAAAAAGAGAATAAAGATGACCTTACAAAAAATAATAGAGAATTTTCATTATTGAAGAATTCTATGTACCTGATCTTTTCATCTATAAAATGGGCCAAAGTAGGAGCTAAAAGGTAGAGGAAGTTTGAGAGAGTGTGAAGTGTGTAAGAGTGTGAAAAGTGCTAAAAGTACGAAATGTGCTAAGAATTAGTGTGTGCAACAATAGAAGGAACAATTCCTTTCTATTGCTCCTACCCATGTAATATTTCATTTCCTATATAAATAAAAGAAGTAATGATTCTAGTACGACGTTTTTCTACTACACTTTCTAAACCAATATCTTAGAAGTTTGAGAGTGTTTGATAATAGCCATTAGCCAATTCTGAGGAACGCAAGATAACAAGCTGTGTGTCCACTTGGAGAAAAACTTGGATATCGAAAATTAACAGCAGAAGCATGTCGGACGTACATTCAAGGTCCGAGAACAATATCTCTACAAGTAGCATTATATCCTAAAAATATTATTGATATTGTATGTGACAAAGTATTCGGGTGCATAAAATAATATTTTTTTTAAAATTTTGGGGCTAGATTGTATATATATATTAAAATATTAGGGTTATCTGGTACTATTGAGGGAGAAGATTTAATCTGGACATTCCATAAGTCACAGATAGAAGGCCAGATTGCGTTGACAAGTAAACTAAATTGTCTGTGCAGGCAGTGGATCGCGTCCCTTTAAATTTGCATCTAACTTATTGCATCAGATTATGTCAAGCTCTTGTACCACTTAGAAACCAATTATAACCATGCATAATGCATGTACCCGGAGGAATAGCTCAAGAGTGCCTTTTCATTTCATTTAGTTATGTCCCGGCATCATAACATGCTTTTGCAACCCACAATCAAGCTGTAAGATAAGCAAGTACTCACCTTCCTGTGCCTGCTTTTATTTTCTTTGGCTGTGGATACTCTCTTTGGTTTGTTCCCCAAGTAGGCATTGCAAGAAGTTTCCGGTTACAATCAAGTTCTAAGCTATTGTCAAGTTAGCATTTTCTAAAACAGTGTTTGACTCATAATACTATTATAAAAATCGATTGTAGGTTATCTTTTTAGCAAAAACGTACCAAAAGGTTCTATGTTGTTAGCATCATAGGCAACTTTTCCAATCAAGCTTTGAGCTGAAGAAGTACTCACTGTCTTTCACTTGCTTTTGTTTCTTTGGTTGTGCTACTTTCGTTGGTTTCTTCTCTAAATGAATATGTTAGCATCGCAGGAAGCATTTACCAATTTCAATCAAAGTCTAATATGAACAAACACTCACCTCCAATCACCAGTTTTTGGTTCTTCAGTTGTGGGTCTTCGTTTGCCTTACTTCCGAGACAAGAAATGGTTTATTTATAAACTTTGGATTTATCCCAAATGTGTACCCTAATGTAAAACCCGTGTATAGCTTAAGACTTAACATTTTAAAAGTACTACATCAGTATCTTTGTTTTTCGATTACAAGAAGGACCGCTAAATTTCATCGGGGACACATAAGTTAATAACAGAAAAACAAATCTTAAAGACACGTCGCGCTATCACTAACGTGCAGTTTACTTAATCAATTAAGATGATGTCTTAATTTGATTTAATGACAAGAAAGAACAAAACCAGAGTCCAACTCTCTCTCTCTCTCTCACGCGCGCGCACACACTCTCTTCAATTGCACAGTCAAACACTCGTCGGTGGGTGCGTCGCGGAGTAGACCACCACAGTCGCCTAATGACGCCAAACCCACCGTCTCTACTCTTCAGTAGGGGTGAGGTTCAACTCTTCTTCAGGCGAGATTGAATAGATGAACCTTCCTTTGTCCGAATAGAATGTGATTTCCCTTCCTGATCTAGAATCAGCCAAAACCTGGTCCTGTTCACTCGTCTTCTCTGCCCGACAAGGTCTAAAGATGCTATTTAATAGGGTTCTTTTTGTGAGCTCATCCATGTATAAGAGATCACCCAGTTCGTACAGTGAGATATGTGATAGGTGTGGTGGATGGCGTTGGGTTTGAATGGAGGCGGCTTCTGTGTAGGGTGGATGGTGGTGGCAGGTGCCACGGCGGTGGCAAAATGGAGTGGGAAGGTCGATAGGTGATGTCATGGTGGTTGGTAATTGGCGACTGGTGCGGCGGTGGTAGTGGTGGTTATGGCTAGGATGGTTGTTACCTTTCAACCAAGAATAGCCTGTGTTTGAGGCCTTGCTTTGCTCAACTCAGTAATTGGATTCACGTTGTGTCCAGATTTCTGATTCGGTCGGCCGGAGATGGAGATTTTTAATAAAAGTAAGGAGGGATTTTGCACGAGAACTTCCAGATGGAAGAAGCATTCAAAATGACGTTCTCGCAATAGACCCAATGGCTACAATCCGGGGGAATTAGAGCGACCGACGATGAATTTCGGACCTTTTCTATTGTGGGCCAAGCCAGCCCTAGGGGTCAGCGTGGCTGCGGTAGCGAGTTGTTAGTGGTAGCTGTGGCAGTAGTGTCATAGTGGTTGTTTTTATGCTCGATGGGTTCTGCGGTGGGGCTATGATATCAGTGATAGGTTGGTTGTGTTCAGCAATGACATGTTGTTGTTGCCTTAGGTGGTGTGAAGTTAAGGTAGGCACGATGTTAATTGTGGGTTGATGGTGGTTGGCCGGGATAGCTATTGGGGTGGTCGGTGGAGTTGCTATGGTAAGTTTATGTAGTTTGAAGAAAGAGAAGAATCAAAAGTAAAGTCTTCGTCTGAGACTTTCACCTGCCTTCAGGGAGATAGTGGGTGCGATCGTCGTTCTTCCACGGTTGTGATTCTCTCTGTTTCCTTGTTGCTGATGGGTATTTCCGGCGTGGAGTCCTCGAATTTAGACGAAGAGATGGCTATCGAACGTTGTGGTCTTCTCGTTCCCATCAATCTTGACCTTCTTCGGTTTCAATCTCAAAGGTGGGCAAATACTTTGGTCGGGAAGGTTATCGATTCTCGGGTGTTTTCCTGCTCTACGATGCAACAAACTGTGAATCATTACTGGCAATTGAGAGGTTCGGTTGACGTAGGAACAATTTGTGATTTGTTTGTTTCCACTTCTCGGATGCCATAGATATGGAATGTTTACTGCTCGAGGGACCCTGGAACATACAGGGTGGTCTTCTGGTGTTAGTTAAATGGACTCCAAACCAAAGTCTGTCCAGATTAAACTTCTCCACCGTTGACTTATGGGTTCCTTTAAATGATATTCCTGCTAAAATGTATTTCTATGAAATTGCCGGACAAATGGGAAGTTATTTGAACGAGGTGCTCGGGGTGGACTGATCCTCTGCTCGCCAAAATCATCGTGATTTCTTCAGAGTCCCGGTCCGAGTGGTGGTTAGTGAACCGTTAATGGCTGGAGTTTTTGTGCAGACTGTGGGTGAACATGGTAACTGGGTATCGGCTGCCTATGAGAAAATCTTCTGTATTTGTTACCGATGCGGGGTTGTCGGACATGTTACCCAGGAATGCTCATCTCTGCTGCCTCTTGCTCGACAGCGAATTGAACGGGTAGCTGCTCGGTATGCTCATCGGGATAGTTCTCAGATATTCCATCAACCTCATCGTCCTTTGTACTCGCGTCAAATCCGAGCATTTGCCAACTCTAACTGGAATCTTACCAGTCATATCTATATTGACCAAGTACGGCATGAACCGGTGCATGGGAGTCCTAATCCTTTCCCTCGTTTGGAGATTCATAGCGATTCGAGCTCTTCGTCGTTTCATGGTTGCACATCAGTTCTGGGTATTCACTATTCGCAATCTTCTTTTCAATCCTCTGCTTCCTCACTGAACGCAGCTGAGTATTTTTCGGCTACGAGTGCTTCAGCCGAAAATTTGGGGTCTTCGCCGGAATCTGCTTCTTCTCCGGTATTGGCTGACGTGGCTGTCATGGTCGCTGACGCGGCAGTCACGGCCGCTGATGTGGCAGTCAACGAATCTCTTTCCTTTAGCAGTGCTCATACGTGTCCAAATGCGTGGCAAGCAACCAGCCCTTTGCATCATGCGTGGCACAAAATTCTCCACCGAGGCTAATCAAACGTTTGCCACCATTTTTTAAGATATTGCCGACAGGGATAGGGATGAATCTGTGGAAGAAATGTGAAAGAAGTGGGCTCAGGTCTTTTTTGGGCCAAGGGCCGTTGACTTGGATTTATGTTTATCTGGCCCATTCCCTGATCCCCCTAATTCTGTGTCTCAAGTAACGACTGACCCAATGGACTTGCCTACAAATCAAATGGACTGGGCCTTCTCTGGCAGCCTGTCTGAATATATACAAAACCAACATGGGTCTAATCTGGCCCGAGACCACCCTCCTATTTCTCTGGCAGTCGTTCAATCCGCAGACCTCTCCGTCCCAGTGCTCTGCCCTTCTCCGATTACCTTGGCAGAAAATTGTCTCCCAATCAGTCACCTTCAGGGACCTCGGGATGGCATATGCGAATTGGCTCTAATTCTGATCTCTCTTCGGTTCCGGAGGACGATACTGAGCTCGGGGATTTGCATGAGCTAGAGGTGTCAAATGGGCCGGGCGGCCCGCGGCCTGGCCAGACCCGGCCCCCTTTCTGGCCCGGCCCGTTCATGAACAGTGCTGGCCTGGCCTTTTAGGGCTTAGGGCCTGGGCCAGGCCTGCATTTCCCAAAAAAAAAGCCCGGGCCTGGCCCAGCCAGAAAAAGGCCCGGGCTTGGCCAGGCCCGGTTCTGCCTGAGAAACCTTTTGTCCATCCAACGGTGAAGGCTCCTTCTCATGCCCCAGTGAAGGCTCCTACTCCACTAAAGGCTCCAGCCCATGCACCAGAGAAACCTTTTGTCCATCCACCAGTAAAGGCTCCTGTTAAATGATGTATGCACATTTTGTGCTGAGTCTTTTTCCCTTATTCATTTTTATTATTCTAAACTTATCCACATAACATCTTTTTGTAGGTTACATCCATTGCAGAGGAAACTGACCCAGAGGTAACTTGAGCATTAACTTTTCATTTAAGGAAGAATTATCCCTTTGATCTAGTATCTTATGTATACTTCTACCCTAAATATACATTTGTCCATGATGATATTGAGTTCGACTTTTATATGCATGGAGGTTTACAAAGTTATCATGTGATTGCACGACTGCATTTAACAATGTGTCACCTACATGCGAGTCCTATCAGAAAAATATGAGTTAGCACTATACATCTAATACTACCATAGACCTAGTAATGACAGAAGTCTTGTGCACTGGGCCAGTTAGCACTATACATATAACACTCCCATAGACCTAGTAATGATAGAAGTCTTGTGCACTGGGCCGTCATTTTCTTTTTTGGGCAGGAGTTAGCAACTAAATTGATTGATTGCCCAACTTCATTTCTTTGTTCTTCTTGTAGCACACCAAATCGTCACTCAAGGCTCCTGTACATGCCCCTTCGAAGGCTCCTACTCATCCACCAGAGAGTTCTCATGTCAGCAAAGGTTCCTTGCCATGCACCAGAAAAGTCTCATGTCTACCCCCCCAAGAAGGCTCTTGTCCATGCACCAGAACATTCTCATGTTTGTCCACCATCGAAGGCACCTGCACATTTAAAAAACCCTTAACTTGAATAACAAGAAAATGCCAAAAAAAAAATTTTTAAAAAAAAAAATTAGGCCCGAGCCAGGCCCAAGCCCGGCCCTAAATTTTGGGCCTAGGGCCTGGGCTTGGACCGGGCCCAGATATCCCCAGAATTAGGCCCGGCCCGGCCCATTTTGTAGCCCCCTTGGCCCGAGCCAGGCCAGATTTGCTAGAGGCCAGATGGGCTTGGGCTGGGCCGGCCCAAGCCCGGCCCATTTGACACCTCTAGCATGAGCAATAGGAATTAATGGACACTGGCCCTAAAATACAATCTGAGGAAGACACCTTACCTGTTCCTGCTGCTCGGGTGATCCCATCACCTGTGCTTTCGAAATCTGCTTCTTCGGGTTCCTCTGGTTCCTGGAAACGTGGCCTTGATTTGGAATCCCTGAACACAGTTGTTTCACTCTATAAGAAGGCATGCCGATCGTCCATCTGCTCCTTATCCTTTCAGACCGTAGGGGCTGCGACTGTATTGTCGGCTGGTGAGGCTTCAAGATTGCCTATTGGGTGGATTCTAACGAGTTCTGTCCTTGAACCAGTACTACCTGTGGCTGAGCTTGATCCAGGTTCTCGCGGTTCCCGTTCATCATCGAATTCCTCTACAGGCTCACGTAAAAGGGCTAGAGATGCATGCATGCTGGTTCCTGTTGATGCTCGCGGGGGAAAAAGTCTTGTTCTGCTCGTAGACAGCCAAAATTTGTTCTTGGATAATAATATAAAAAATTAATTAACTGGTCAAATATTCAACGTTGCAGAAAATACGGGTCAAGATGATGTCATGAAACTAAGCAAAAAACCGGGCTCGAACCAAATTTAAATTTGAAGAACCAGTCTAGATAAAATTATGCGATCCAGCCTATTGTCTTGTGACAAGAAAAGTCAAATTTGACTAAAATTATTTCTAAAATTAAATGGAGACAAATATCAATTTAATTGATAAGATCAGATGATTAAGGGGACAAAAATCTCCTTAATTACAAAGTCAAAACTCAAATAATGGGTTTTCCAAATTTAAGCCTACCATCTTGCCTATAAATAGAGGACTTGGGATAGAGAAGATAGGAGCCACACAGGGTCTCCGCGATAAAAGCCTAAGCTCCGCCAAAATGCTGTTCGTCTCTCAGGTTATGCTTCATTTGAAGAACAATACACACTAACGCAGTGCTGTTCTTCAATCAAGCACTTCCAAGTCAAGAAGATCGGTTTCTCTTTCGCCTCAAATCGAAGAGGAATTCGCCTTTAACACTAGTGATTCTACATGTCATGGATCGCCATACTTGTTCGCCATACTTGTTCGACAAGTCTCGCACATGGACTTTCCCTCCTGTGCGAGTCCTCTGTCGACTAGCATTATGATAGCGACAGCAGCATCGCTCCACCAGCCAGTTCTAGAAATGAGCTCGACACGTCTTGCACGTGGACTTTCCCTCCTGTGCAAGTCCTCTGTTGATTAGCATTACGACTTCCATGGCAACATCGCTCCACCAGCCAGCTCCAGAAATGAGCTCGACACATATCGCAAGTGGACTTTCCCTCATGTGTGAGTCCTCTGTTGACCTGCGCTTCCACGAGTCGGAGCTCGATAAGATTTGCTATTAGACTTGCCCTCCATTGCTTTGACTCAACAGGACTTCTGTGTTCCTTATGCTCGGCATGTCAGAACAATTAGCTTTAAGACTGTCAACTTTCTTTTTTCAAGACTGTCAATTAGCTTTAAGACTTGCCCTCCATTACTTTGACTCAACAGGACTTCTGTGTTCCTTATGCGCGCCATCGGCAGCCACAACGTGTTCCTACGGCGACAAGGCAGTAACCGACGCACTGCGACAAAAATTTGGTTTGGACATCGTGGTTGCAATCAGATCCATGGGCCACCATCAATCACCGATCAACCAGCCACTGAGTCGCTCTTCATCTCTTCACCGGTCAACCACCTTTACACCGCCTTGCCGCTGCCAGATCGGCGACTCAAGATCTGACGCCACTCCAACTGTAGAGTCTCTCTCCATCTGTCCACGGTCAACAGATTATCACTGTCGGCGTCGCATGATTTATGACTATTGCAAAAAAAGAGAAGAAGAAAAGTCTTTGTCTAGCGATTAATCCACGATGGCAATCGTGAGGGATGTCGGCGATGGGTCAATAACCAACACATGATGACATCTTCTCCAAGAAGAGCATTGCGCCACTGTAGGGAACACCTCCTCCTCTAATGAACACCTTCTCGATTATGTGGCTGTGGATGTACCTTTCGTGCACAACTGTTGGCGGTAAAACAGAGTAAGTCGTCTTGGTCTGTGTGCATGGTTTTGGAGGATTCAGTTGGTGCATAGCTGTTAGCGGTGAAACGGGGTAACCCGTCCTGATTTGTGATTATGTGCGAGACTGCGAGTACAATGACCACACGGGGGTGCACATGGCTGTGACCGATGGAGACGACGAAGGGCTTAATCATCCTTGAGGGCAACACTGATGCAGTCGTCAAAGTCAAGGTCCATTGTAGCTCATTATATAAAGGCATGAAACCCTAAGCAGACAGGGCAACATGCCTTGGGTCATTGCCAATCCCATGGGTAAGCCCAATCAAACGAACCACTGCAAAGCGAAAAATAATAACAACAACAAAAAAAAAGAAAAAAATCTTAGCAGATGCAGCAAAGCCATGATCAATAGACAGGGAATCACTGCAAGAAAAGTCATGTGAGGCTGCCATGGCACACACGACATGATCTGATGTAGAGACAACACCATGAAAGCAAACAAGACGGTAATATGGAAGGTGTTTATCACCTCGTTATCAGAGGAGATCACCAAAGTTCAGGTTGCCACCAAAACTCAATAGCTTGGGGTTCTTTACACAGACGATAGCGAGCCTCAAAGAAGTGAATCTACCCCAGATTCATGGTGTAAGGTCCAAAAAAAAGAGATACTTTAAACCTTGCGACAGTATTCAATAAAGAAAAGGTACCACCTAAGTCTTGAAGTAGGGGCAATTTGTAGATAGCGAAAATTTGTACTTGGTCAATAATGTAAAAAGTTGATTGACTAGTCAAATATTCAACGTTGCGAAAAATACGGGTCAAGATACTGACATGGAATCAAGCAAAAGACCGGGCTCAAACCAAAGTTAAATTTAAAGAATCAGTCTAGATAAAATTATGAGGTCCAGCCCATTGTCTTGTGACCAGAAAAGTCAAATTTGACTAAAATCATTTCTCAAATTAAATGGAGACAAATATCCAATTAATTGATAAGATCAGATGATTAAGGGGACAAAAATCTCCTTAATTACAAAGTCAAAACTCAAATTATGGGTTTTCCAAATTTAAGCCTACTATATTGCCTATAAATAGAGGGCTTGGGATAGAAAATAAAGGAGACACACAGGGTCTCCGCGATCAAAGCCTAAGCTCCGCCGAAACGCTGCTGTCTCCCAGGTTGTGCTTCATTTGAAGAACAATACACACTAACGCAGTGTCGTTCTTCAATCGAGCACTACCAAGTCATGAAGATTGGTTTCTCTTTTGCCTCAAATTGAAGAGGAATTCGCCTTCAACATCAGTGATTCTACATGTGAAGGATCGCCATACTTGTTCGGGATAAAGCTTCGAAGCCCTCGAGCAAGTGCCGCCTCAACGATCTTTCAACTGTGAAGATTGAAGAAGTCAAAATCCACGTTTCAAGACCAAGCTATTTCAGCCCTTAGATAGTGACCAAACCGGAGATCGAATCAGACGATTTACATTTTATTGTGTAAAAATCACAAAGTGGTGTAACCTATAATTTAAATTTCATAAATTGAATTTTTGTGCAATTATTTCTTGTCTCGCAGCTTAGACACGAAATTTGTGCTTCCCCTCCTTCCCATATTTCAGGTTTGTCTATGCCTCAATATACTCTGCTCATGCTTTAAGCTGCTGAGTTGCTTAGTTCGTGTGATCTTGGTTCAATGATTTATCAGTTATGGTGGCTTGGTGCGAGGGTTTGTATTTCTAACGGTTTTCAGGGGAGGGTAGCTAGTCAGTCTTCTTCTTTCATTTTAAGATGCTTGGTTCTTTGGCTTGCGATTCTGTCTAGGTTCTGTTTGGCTTTGGTAGTTGAGCCTAATCAACTATGGGTGAAGAAATGATCATCCTTTGCTGGAACTGTGGGGGATTTGGCCAAACCACCACAGTTCGCAGAGCTCTGAATTTGACCAAGGAGCATTCTCCAGATATAGTTTTCCTTGTGGAAACTAAATCCCTTGTTTCTAAGGTTGCTCCATTTTTTCATAAATTAGGTCTCACTTCTTTTGTTGGAGTTGATCTGGTGGCTCACAGTGGCAGGTTATGGTAAGGTTGGGGTCCTCTCTTACCCTTGACTATTTGTCATTTAAATAAAAATTGTATTCTCATTGTTCTTCTTTCGCTAGCGAGTATCTCTGAACTCTATGGTTTTATTTATGGTCATCCATAAGTGGTGGCTCGGGCATGTACTTGGAATTTTATTTCTTCCTTTTACGAACCTTTTTCCGGTCCCATGTGCCTAAGTGGCGACTTTAACCAGGTCTTACATTCGTCAAAAAAATCAGGCAGTAATTTGAACGTTATTCCAGGGCCTCTGCATTCCGTGACTTCCTCGAGTCGCTGGGTTTGTCAGATATTTTTTGGACTGGGCCTTTATTTACTCGGGTTAGGTGTTCTCTTCTGCATGGCTTCATTTACAAAAAACTTGATCAGTTCATTGCCTCGGTACCCTGGATTGTCAATCATGTTTCGGCTCTTGCTCAGAATCTAGCTATCCAGTGCTCTGATCATAATCCTATCTTACTTACTACTGACCTTTAACCTTTGGTCGTCCTCTACTGCACCATTTTGAAGCAATGTGGCTATCCGCCCCTCAGTGTCTCCCTCTTATTTGCTCGGTGTGGTCCTTTTCGATATTTGGTTCCCCTCTCTTCCAATTGGTGCGAAAGTTATCCAAACTGTTGGCTGCTCCCCAAGCTGCAAATCGTGAAAGCTTTTGCAATTTAGCAGCTCAAATCAAGGTTGTCCGTCAGTGTTTATTCGAAACTCTGCTTCATGTCAATTCCTTTGAAGAGTCTAGATACTTGGATTTTTTGGCTGAACATTCTAAGATTACTTGGTTAAATTTTAGGAACAGTAATACGAAGCTCTTTCACACTTCCACTACCATCCGACATCGGAAGAACCATAGTTCCTTCCTCAAAAATTCTGAGGGTATCCTTATTACCGATGCGAATGACCTCCATTCTTTGATAATGGGTCATTTTAAGAATTTGTTGTGTCCAACCTCTTCGACTTTACAGTGCTCCCCCCGTATTACCACCTTTTCGTCTAGTATCCCCCTTAAAACTCTTTCCCGAGATCATGCCCTGCATCCTCTTCCTGACTTTACACCTGAGGAAATCAAATGAGCTGTTTTCCAGCTTGATGATCTAAAATCTCTAGGACCTGATGGATATCATGCGATCGTTTTCAAAAAGAGCTGGGCTATTATAGGACCTTTAGTCACTCGTGTAATTATCTCCTTTTTTTTTTCACTCCAGCCAGATGCTGAGATATGTGAATTACATCTTCATTACCTTAATCCCTAAAACTAAGGTGCCGAAAACAGTGGGTGACTTTCGTCTTATAAGCTTGTGTAATGTCATTTATAAAATCATCTCAAAAGTTCTCGTGAATTAACTGACACCGGTTATGCTTGAGCTAGTTTCTCCTTTCCAGAATGCTTTTGTATCTGGACGTTGTCTTTTCGACGATATTTTACTCGAACAAGAACTCACATATTGTGTTCAAAATAGGAAAAAGGAAGGTATAGTTTTGGTTGCCCTTAAACTGGATTTGAGTAAGGCTTTTGACCGTTTAAGTTGGACTTTTATTAACCATGTCTTAGTCTCGCTTCAGTTTCCCAGTTTTTGGGTTCGGTTCATCTCTCAATGCATTACTACTATCTCTTATTCTATTTTGGTCAATGGGGCCCCTACTACTCCGTTTGCTCCCCGTTGTGGAATTTGACAAGGAGATCCTTTATCTCCTTTTCTCTTTATCTTATGTGCGGAAATTCTCTCAGTTAGTCTTATCCAGGCAAAACATCAGGGTAAATTCTAGGGTATTAAAGCTGGGAGGCATTTTTTTTGTTACTCATCTCTTATATGCTGATACATCTACTTATTCTTCTGCCTTCAGAAAAACGCTTGCGCTGACCTTGCTGTAATTAAACAAGTCTTGGAGGACTTCTGTCTAATGTCTCAACATCAAATTAACTGGTCAAAATCTAGTTTGGTTATTAGTCCTAATGCTAGTTCCGAGACCCAGCTTTTAGTTGAATCCAGTTTTACATTCTCTCCTTCGTCAGAAGGGGAATACCTTGGCATTCAATTGGACTTAGTTTCGTAGAAAAAAAGAGATTTTTTGTGGTCTGGTTCAGAGAGTTCAAGATAGATGTGCCCATTGGTTAGGTCTCCTTCTAAACAAAGCTGGTCGTGTTACCCTCATTCAATCTGTTCTTTCTTCTCTTTTGGTAAACTATATGTCAGTTCTAAAATTCTCAGCTTTTGTCTGTCACCAATTAGACCAAATTTTAGCATGGTTCTGGTAGTTCGGGGAAGCATCCCGTGCGTCTATTCACTGGATTGCCTGGCCTACGCAGTGTCTTCCTAAACGGCTAGGAGGTTTGGGTTTTCGTGAATTCAAAATTTTCAATCAAGCCTTACTTGCTAAACAAGCTTGGGAAATTTGGTCTATTCCGCACAGTCTAGTTTCTCAAGTTCTTAGCGTCTGCTATTTTAGTCGACATCATATCCTAGCCGCTTATCAACCTCGAACTTGTTCTTGGATTTGGCAAAGTTTATTAGTGGGACAACGGGCCATCAAACAAGGGTTACAATGGAATTTAGGGGATGGAAGATCGATTTCAGTTTGGATGGATTAATGGTTGCCTTCTATTCCCCCCTTGGTGCTTCAGCAGTTTCGTACCAGTGCGGATGCTCACTGGTTAGTAGTTGACCTTTGTATTCAGATTCCTCTGCGTGGAACTTAGAAGTCCTGTTGTAGACATTCCCTATGGCGACTGTTTCCCAAATTTTGCAGCTTAAGATTTTACCCCTTGGGACAAATGACAAACACTCTTGGCCTTTTGTTAAGGCTAGTAAGTTCTCAGTATCCTCCGCATATCAGTCTTTGATTGCTTCGGTTAACCTTATTCCGACGCATATTTCTTTCTTGCATCCTAGATTTTGGAATAATCTCTGGAAACTCCCCATACCGGAGAAAATTAAGCTGTTTGTCTGGCAGGTCCTCCACCGTCATTTACCACTATCTTCTAAGCTTTCGCAGCGTCATTGCCCTATTCAAGATCTTTACCCTTTATGCCTATTACATTAAGAATCACATGAGCATCTTTTTCTTCATTGTCCCTTTGTGCGTCGGGTTTGGGAATCCCTGTTAGGAATCACATGAGCACCTTTTTCTCGCCTACCTACCTCTTCGATTTTGCAATGGCTCACTATTTGGTTAATCAAGCCCATTCTCCAGAATTATAAACAGTTAATACGGGTAGTTAACATTCTAGTCATTCTCTGGCATATCTGGCTGGGTAGGAATGCGGTACTTTTTTGTGGACAGAAATTTATTCCTCCACTCATCTTGTAGCAAGGCCTGACTCTAACATGACTTCTGATTAGTTCTGGTCGATTTCAAACTTGTTTACGCTGAATCCAAAATCGCGATGTTAGCTCATTGCTATGATGGCAGACTGAATTTGATCACTTTTACCCCCTTTACTTCCCCTCCAATTCTCGATCCGTTGTGCTTGTGCAGTTCCTTCTCGGCCAGTTTTCTGTGATTAGTTCTCCGGTTGATGGGTGGTTTGGTTTGGGACTAGTTTTGTTCAATGCTCAGTGGGTTCCAATTGGAGCTAGTTCTAATACTATTGTCTCCTCCTCTGAGTTATTGCTTTTGAACTTGCCATGGTAGCTGGAATCACTTGGGTTAAAAAGCATCATAATTGTCATGCTATTATTCTACTTCGTAATTGTGATTTTCTGGAGCATATGTGTGCTAGTGTTCGACTAGGGCTGTCATCCACAACATTTTCGTGTACATTAACTGCGACCTACAGGGGACTGCATTCACTATATTTTGCTCAAGGGAAAGCTGGTGTTTTGTCTCTTTCATCAGCCTTGGCAACTTTCACCTATCGATCTGGAAAAGGGGAGCTTCAAGATTGGTTTGACAGTGTACGTCTAGTGGCACCTCTTCCTTCCATTGGTTTGTCGCCCTGATGATGGTCTGGTGTTAGTGTCTAGTCCTTCTGTTCTTTTGTTTGCACTTGTTTCTCAAAGGATGGGGGATGTCATCCTTTGTTTAACTTCTTAGTTTTCTCTAACTCTTGTATATCCTAAATTCCTTTTACTCTAGTATATATTTGTGAATGTTCACAAAAAAAAAAGAAAAAGAAAGAGAAGAGAGAGGGGCTCCAAATTAGAGAGAGAAACGAGGTAGCAAATAAGAGAGAGAAAGCACTGTGATTTTGAGGATTTAATTCCATGTCATCACATTTTTATAATGCCAATCTTTCCCTTGGATTTTTAATGCCTTTTAGCTCCTGTTTGTAGGTCCCTAAATACACCTAGAGGGGAGTGAATAGGTGATTTACAACTTTGAGTATTAATTTAAAAATGAGATTAATGTAATGACAGATATAATGATAACAGATTTAACACAGAGATTTATACTGGTTTGGCCCCACCAACCTACGCCCAGTCCTCGAGCACTCCTCACAAGGGAGACCTACTCGAGCCTTTCACTAAACTAGCTAGCTTCGGGTGCTAGCACAAACCACAGTACAATTTCCAAAACCCTTCCAAGGTTTCCAACTGATTATAAATAAAAATAGATTTACACTTTGAATAAAATAAACAAGCTCCTTCTTGAGCAGATGTTACACTGAAAATTTAAGACTAAGCCTTCTTAGGTGGCAAGATCTATATTCTTTCAAGAACCAAACCAAGAAGCTTACAAAGAACTTTCTCAAGAGTAAACTCACTCAATAAAGAATAGATGAGAACAAGAGATTGAGATGAGAGAGTTATTGAAGAGTAAAAAAGTTCGCGTGAGTAAAAAAAAAAGTAAATGCTTTCACAGATCCCCTATTTATACAAATAAGATATAGAGAGCCGTTAAGAAGGGAAAGCCAAACAGGAAGGATTCGACTAAAACATTTTGACTTTGACTAAAACATTTAGCTTCGACTAAAAGTCTTGGCTTCGACTGAAAGTTTTTGCTGAAAATCCTTGCTTCGACTGAAAGTCACAGCTTCGACTGAAAGAAAAGATTTTAAGTTTGAGTCGACTAAAAATAGTTTGCCAAAGTCACAGCTTCGACTGAAAGTCTTGGCTTCGACTGAAAGTTTATCCTTTGACTGAAAAACTTTGCTTCGA
This sequence comes from Escallonia herrerae, assembly GCA_033070095.1. Taxonomy (NCBI): domain Eukaryota; kingdom Viridiplantae; phylum Streptophyta; class Magnoliopsida; order Escalloniales; family Escalloniaceae; genus Escallonia; species Escallonia herrerae. The sequence continues at coordinate 14,810 of JAVXUP010003114.1, read as the reverse complement.
CTGAAAGTCATAGCTTCGACTGAAAGAAAAGATTTCAAGTTTGAGTCGACTAAAAACAGTTTGCCTTCGATTGAAAGTCTAGCCTTTGACTGAAAGTCTTTGCTTCGACTGAAAGTCACAGCTTCGACTGAAAGTTTATCCTTTGACTGAAAAACTCTGCTTCGACTGAAAGTCTTGGCTTCGACTGAAAGTCTTAGCTTCGACTGAAAGTTTTTGCCTTCGACTGAAAGAGATGGTTTTGGTTTTTTACTAAATTTTTTGTCAGATCTTTTAAGAAAGGCTTAGAAATGCTAACAAGGAAAAATAGACTTCAGATTCTTGCATCTTCAACGTAGTCCAAGTCTTTAAATCCCGAGTCCAAGTCCAAGTCAAGGCTTTGTCCATGTCAAGGTCTTGTCATTTTATGATTAAGATAAAGCCTGAAATATTTATCTTAAAAATGTTGTTAGATTAATGTTAGAAATAACAAGACTAGAATCATCAAAATCATTAAGTCAACAATCTCCCCCATTTTGATGATGACAATATTAGTTCTAACATTATAAAGATATACTCCCCCTTAATTAGTTAATCATTTACGCAAAGAAATAACCTAAAGAGCATCTTATAAAATTTAATCAATGAATTAATAAAAATGCATAAAAAATGATCAATACAAAGAATGATGAATAAGTACTTGTTCTCCCCCTTTGTCAAATCAAAAAGAAGGGGCAACATGTGCAACAAGTAAAAGAATAAATAAATAAAAAATACTAAGGCCGACGATGGCGAGCACCCGGGGCAGATGAGGAAGGATCAGCGGGTGGGGCATCAGATCGACGAGCACCGGGGCAGAGGAGGAGGGAGCAGCAGGCGGCGGAGCGTTTGTGGGGACTTCAACAGCTTTGACGACACGAGGAGAGCACGGCGGCGGAGGATTGTATGGGAGATGCGGGTTAAAGAACCATTCTTCCCCGTCGGTGCCAGTGTGTCGAGAAGGAAAAATATCCAGACAAGTCACCCGAAAGCCATGAGCCTGATCGAAGATCTGATGAGCCAGATAGCGGTTTTGTTCGGTTAGAATGCTCGTGGTGAGATAGGCCTGGTGACGATGAGCCTGAAGAGCAGCTTCCTGCTGGCAGTGAAGATCCTGCTGCATCCGAGTCAAACTGTCCAGAAGTGGAGTATGATTGAGAGGGAGAGAGGAAAGGTTAGCTGTAAGGTCATTGAGAAGGTTGTGAAAATCAATTTAGTTCGAGAGAAGCTGGGCGAAGGAGTGTTGAGTCGATTGCTGAAGGGCAGCAAGCTCATGAAGGATAGCAGTGTGGTTAGCGGTAATGGAAGCAGCAAGGGTGGCTTGCGATTCCAGAATTAACTGAATCGAGGTAGATAGACGAGAAAGAGTGTCAGAGACGTCGGGGGTGTCCGAAGAGAGAAACTCATCAAAATTGATATGTGAGAAGTCGTTTAGCGGACTACTGAAGAGGGGATCAGTAGGGTGAGGAGGGGTGGGAAAAGGAGGGACCGAGGAGGAAGGGTCAAAGGAAGGGAAGAGGATAGAGCTAGATGGGTTAGTAGGTGCAGGAGGTATGTACTGAGTAGAAGGGGGTTGAGATGGTGAAAAAGATAGGAAGGGAGCAGATTATAGGGCTGAGGTAATTTCAGGAGCAGGAGAGGGAATATGAATAGAAGCAGGAGCAGGGGCCAGAACAGACGAGGTGTGGGAAGGATCGGTAGTAGTGACGCGCTCAAGAAGAACAGTGTTGGAGGTGAGGTTAGAGCGAATTGCGAAACTGGCACGACGAAGAGAAGTTTCGTCGAGAACATGATGGCCCGGAAGAGATATACGTTCCGAGTTAGAGGTAGGCAGAGGGACATGAAAATGTTCAAAGACGCGAGTTAACAGAAGGCCGAAAGGAAGATTAGCAAATGATTTGTTTTTTTGGGCATTCATGACGAGCATGATAATGCCCGCAATGTTTAATGGAGAACCCCGAATGAAATGGGTGAAAAGGATGATGTCTAAGTATGAAAAAGTGGCGTAAGAGCCGGAATGGGCCGAGAGATTGTAACAAAGAATAAGATGGAGAACACGATAAAGAGGAGACAAGTCACCTAGACTGGGTTTACGGGGTCAAGAAGTGGACGGGTCGCCTAAGAGAGTTTGGGTCTATTGTAGTGGGGTAAAGGAACTGGTGGTACACCACGTATTGGCAGTGAAAACAAGGGTAGAGGATTGATTGGTAAAACCAAAAATGTGGGCCAAGGTGGTGGCATCAAGATGGATGTGGACCCCATTCACATATGTGGTCAAAAAGGTAGGCGGTTGAGCATTAAAATGCATGTTGGAGTAGAACATGCGAACAAGAGCAGGGTAATAAGTGGTGGGTGGAGAGAGAATGGAGAGACAACCCATTCGCTCAAAAATGGCAGTAAGACCAAGTTGAGTCATTAGAGTGACATCACTTGGAAGACCGGGGATGACCTCGCGATTTATGAAATTTGTATAGTAGGTGAGTTGGTCGTCGACAGAGGGGGAAAAATGGGGAATGTGAAGTATATCGGTAGGGGAAATATAGGGCAGGTAGGTGGTGGACAGGTTAGTGGAGGAGTAGATGATGAAGAGGCAGCAGGTGGAGGAGGAGGAGGAGCAACATTACCTGAAGATGATGGAGCAGTAGATGGTGGAGGGATAGGTGCAGAGGACGACGGACGAGCAGCAGCTGATGTTGGACGAGTGCGGTGGCTGGAGGATGGCGGTGGTGGAGTAGTAGCAGCAGCAGAGGCAGGAGCCACGTCGAATTCATCGTCAGAGTCAATGAGAAGACGACGATGACTACGAGGGCGTGTATTGGGGTCCATATGGGTCCTTGGAGTGACAGGTGGACAAGAGAGAAGAATAGTGAGTCTGTGAAAACGAAAGACAAACGGTGAAAAAGGAACAATAAAAAGTTAAAGTGAAAAAGGTGGGCCTATATATAGGCAACAAGCTTTTAGTCGACTGAAACATGTCTTTTAGTCGACTGAAACATGGCTTTTAGTCGACTGAAAAAGGTTTTAGTCGACTGAAAGTGGACTTTTAGTCGACTGAAACCAAATGGATGCGTAAAGTTGAAGAGAACTTGCAGTCGACTAAAAGTTGATTTTTAGTCGACTTAAGGGCTTTTAGTTAGTCGACTAAAAACTCGGCAGAAGCGACGATTGAGTAAAACTGAACGGTCATTTTGGTAAAAGAAATTTAGCTAAGATCACACATTCCTAGACGACGACGAAGAGAACAGAAAGAGGATTCAGCTAAGGGTTTTGTAAGGATATCTGCGAGCTGATCTTCAGACCCAACTTTCTTGAGTTCTATTTAATCCTTTCTGAACATTGTCTCGGAGAAAGTGATGACGAATATCGATGTGCTTAGTGCGCGAGTGTTGGACATGATTTTTACTAATGCCAATAGCACTACTACTGTCGCACATAATAGGAATATGGTCTATTGAGACACCAAAATCTCGTAAAGTCTGACGCATCCACAATATTTGGGCACAACAGCTTCCGGCTGCAACATATTCCGCTTCAGCTGTGGAGAGAGTGACATAAGTCTGTTTCATACTATGCCATGATACTAAAGCATCGCCGAGAAACTGGCAGGTGCCACTAGTACTCTTTCGATCAACAAGACATCCCGCATAATCAGAATCAGAAAAACCTACCAGATCTAGAGAGGAACTACAAGGATACCAAAGACCTAAGTTTAAAGTGCCAGAGAGATATTTAAAAATACGTTTAACTGCAGATAGATGAGATTCTTTGGGACAAGCTTGAAAACGGGCACAAATGCAAACACTAAACATGATGTCAGGTCTAGAGGCAGTAAGATAAAGTAAACTACCAATCATGCCACGGTAAAGTTTGTTATCTACATCTTTACCATTTTCATCTTTGACAAGATTAACGCTAGGAGAGATAGGGGTCCCTCTAGATTTAGCATTATCTAAGCCAAACCGTTTCAAAAGCTCTCGTGTGTACTTAGATTGACTTATAAAAATTCCTTCTTTTGACTGCTTGATTTGAAGTCCAAGGAAAAAGGTAAGTTCTCCCATCATGCTCATCTCAAACTCCCTAGGCATCAGCAAACTCTTGGCACTGTTATTGGCACCAAAAATAATGTCATCAACATATATTTGAACTACTAAGATATGGGAATTACGAATTTTCATAAAGAGAGTAGTATCGACTTTGCCACGAGAGAATCCATGATTAGTGAGGAAGCTGCTAAGACGATCGTACCAAGCTCGAGGAGCTTGTTTAAGACAGTACAAAGCCTTTTTTAGCTTAAAACATGATTGGGGTATTTTTCATTTTCAAAACCGGGAGGTTGTTTAACAAAAACTTCCTCCTATATTACCCTATTCAAGAAAGCACTTTTCACGTCCATTTGAAAAAGTTTAAAGTTCATATGACATGAAAATGCTAAAAGCATACGGATAGCTTCAAGTCGAGCAACGGGGGCAAAGGTTTCATCAAAATCAACCCCTTCGACTTGATTGTATCCTTGAGCAACTAGTCTAGCCTTGTTACGAACAATATGGCCATTTTCAACAAGTTTGTTTTGAAAAACCCACTTTGTTCCAATGACCTTTTGTTGAACAGGAGCCAGAACTAGTGACCAAACATCGCTTCTCTCAAACTGATTCAATTCATCTTGCATGGCAAGAATCCACTCAGAATCATTTAGAGCCTCAAAAATGTTTTTAGGTTCTATTTGAGAAAGAAAAGCAAAATTCGCGCAAAAGAGATTTACCGTAGATCGTGTTGTAACTCCATGTTCAACATTACCTATGACTTGTTCTAGTGGATGACTTGAGGAGTATCTCCAGCTTTTTGGGAGAGGCTGTATCTCATCATTGTTGTTGTGAGAGGTTGTTGAGCACTCCCCCTCGGTTGAAGAAACATTAAGTTTGTTATTCAAGTCCAGGGAGAGTTCTTCACTGTCATCACCTGCATTCTTACTTGGTTTTTCAACATTAGACTCTTCAAATACTACATGCATAGATTCTTCAACTGACATAGTTCTACGGTTATAGATTCTATATGCTCTACTTTTTAAAGAATAACCAAGAAATATTCTCTCGTCAGATTTCGCATCGAACTTTCCCAAATTTTCACGATTGTTCAAAATAAAACATTTGTAACCGAAAACCTTGAAATAATCGATTTTTGGTTTTCGATTTGAGAACAATTCGTAAGGTGTTTTATCAAGGATTGGTCTGATGAGTACTCTATTCAACACGTAACAAGAAGTGCTGACGGCTTCGGCCCAAAAATATTTTGGCAGAGAGTTTTCATGAAGTATGGTTCTGGCCATTTCTTGTAGAGTACGATTCTTTCTCTCAACAACCCCATTTTGTTGAGGTGTCCGAGGAGCAGAAAACTCATGTGAAATGCCGTTTTGAATATAGAAAGGAATAAAATCTTTTTCAAATTCACCGCCATGATCACTTCGAATTTTTGTAAGCTTCAACTCCTTCTCATTTTGAAGCTGCTTAACAAGACTAAATTTTTTTTGAAACGCTTCATCCTTATGAGTTAGAAAAAGAACCCAGGTGTATCTAGAAAAATCATCAACAATGACACCTAGGCTTGCATTTCTCGTAGGGCCAAAAAGATCTAAATGAAAGAGTTGAAGAGGACGAGAAGTAGAAACGACATTTTTGGCTTGAAATGATGTTTTTGACTGTTTACCATATTGACAGGCATCGCAGGCCTTATCCTTGACAAACCTTAACTTTGGTAGGCCTCTGACCAGCTCTTTCGAGAGAAGTTTCTTGATTAGATCCATGTAAACATGACCTAATCATCTCTCTTACCAACCAAGGTACCTCCATCTGAGGCATGACTGATTAGACATTGATCACCTTCGAACCGAACTTTGTGTCCACTATCGATGAGTTGACTAATACTTATCAAATTGAACTTCAGACCATCAACCAAGGATACGTTGTCAACAGTAATGGAACCGGTGCCAATTCTACCTTTACCAATGATCTTCCCATTCGAGTTGTCTCCGAAGGTAACAAAGCCTCCATTCTTCAGAGTGATATGGGAGAAAAGCGAGTGGTCACCGGTCATATGTCTTGAACATCCGCTGTCGAGAATCCATTTGTTGGAATCTATCCTTGCTTTCAAGCATACCTACAACAATTCTGGTTTCGTTCCTTTAGGTACCCACACTTTCTTGGGTCCTAAGATTAGATAAACAAGATTTTGGCATCCAAACTTGTTTCATTTTGGTTTTTTTAATGGAAGAGAATGACTGATTTCTGACAGCACTAAGAGGGCAATTTTTAACTAAGTGCCCTTTCTTCTTACATATTGTACAGAGAGTGAAAGGCAAGCAAGAAGCTAAATTTTTGTTAAAGAAATTTTTATAATCCTTTTGCTTCATTGAAGGATCGTATCCGATTCCACTTTCTCAAAAACACATCTTTGTCTTCCCAAAAGAATATCCAAATTCTATCTTCCTTCGGTAAATTTTGAAAGGGTAAAATTCAGATCTTCAATCTCCTTTTCTAAATTGATTTTTTGTAAAGAAACATCTTCCAGTTGAGATTTTAAGAAATCGTTTTCAACTGAAACTTTTACTCCTCGGAGAGATTGGATTTCAGAAGACAAAAGAGAATTTTCCTTCTTAGAAGCATTCAAATTGTTTTCTAAAGACGTATTTTCAGAAATATAAAATTCAATCTTTTCTTGAAACTCTTCTTTTTCGCCTTCTAACTCTTCAACAGTACTTATCAAAGAAAGAGCCTTATTTTTTAGATTAGTATTTTTAACTTTTAACTTTTCATAATTTTTACTGAGTTCGAGAAAAGCTGTCTTAAGTTCATTATAATGATTTTCAGAGATTACCTTGGGATCGTCATCTTTGGCCATGAAGCAAAGTTGAGCTACATCATCATCTTCGCTGGATTCTTTGTCACTTTCATCAGAGTCATCCCAAGTTAGCAGAGCCTTTCTGGACTTGAACTTCTTTTCTTTGAAGTCTCGACTGTTGCTGCTTGCAGTTTTGCTCTTGAGTTGTGGACAATATTTTTTTGATGTGCCCAGTTCTACAGCATTCAAAGCAGGCATCAGGATTATCCTTTACATTCCAATCACTATTAGTTCTTTGATGTGATTGATTTGTAGGATTTCTTCTATACTTCCCATCTCGCTTGCTTGCGAGAAACTTCTTGAACTTCCGAGTTATGAGAGCCATTTCAGGATCAGAATCATCGCTGCTTTCTGTAGGTTCATGAGAGGTCTCAGCTTTAAGAGCTAAGTTTTTCTTCTTGGAGGTGGTTTCTTCTTCGTCATGAATTTTCATTGTAATTTCATGAGTCATTAGAGAACCCACCAATTCTTCAAGCTTCAGCACGTTCAAGTCTTTTGCCTCTTGAATAGCTGTGAGTTTTGCTTCCCATCTCTTTGGAAGAGATCTGAGAAGTTTTCGGACGACTTCCTTTTCTGGATAGACTTTACCCAAAAGCTTTAGTCCATTTTAATGAGTGTGAATCTGGAGTACATCTCATTTATGGACTCGTGCTCCTTCATCTTGAAGGCCTCATACTGTTGGACCAACATGTTGATCTTGGTCTCTTTTACTTGATTTGTTCCTTCATGAGTAACCTCCAATAGCCTCCACATTTCTCTGGCTGTCTCACATGCTGAGACTCGATTGTACTCGTTCATGTCAAGGCCACAGCTGATAATGTTTTTAGCTTTATCATCCATAGAGAAAAGCTGCTCCTCATGACTATCCATTTCAAGATTTCCTTTCAGAATCTTGGTTCCATCCGGTCCATCCTTCATAGGAATTATAGGACCATTTTCAACAACATACCATACGTGTGTATCCTGTCTTAGAAAATTCTTCATGCGGTTTTTCCAGTAGCTATAGTTGTCATTCTTCAACAAGGGTGGCCTGGTGGTTGCTGATCCTTCTTCCATAATGCAATTTTTAGCTCTTGACGATTAAGTCACAGACAAATACCAGAGCACACGGCTCTGATACCACTTGTAGGTCCCTAAATACACCTAGAGGGGGGTGAATAGGTGATTTACAACTTTGAGTATAAATTTAAAAATGAGATTACAATGTAATGACAGATATAATGATAACAGATTTAACACAGAGATTTATACTGGTTCGGCCCCACCAGCCTACGTCCAGTCCTCGAGCACTCCACACAAGGGAGACCTACTCAAGCCTTTCACTAAATCAGCTAGCTTCGGGTGCTAGCACAAACCGCAGTACAATTTCCAAAACCCTTCCAAGGTTTCCAACTGATTACAAATGAAAAGAGATTTACACTTTGAATACAATAAACAAGCTCCTTCTTGAGCAGATGTTACAATGAAAATTTAAGACTAAGCCTTCTTAGGTGGGAAGATCTATATTCTTTCAAGAACCAAACCAAGAAGCTTACAAAGAACTTTCTCAAGAGTAAACTCACTCAATAAAGAATAGATGAGAACAAGAGATTGAGATGAGAGAGTTATTGAAGAGTAAAAAAGTTCGCGTGAGTAAAAAAAAATGTAAATGCTTTCACAGATCCCCTATTTATACAAATAAGAGATAGAGAGCCGTTAAGAAGGGAAAGCCAAACAGGAAGGATTCGACTAAAACATTTTTACTTCGACTAAAACATTTAGCTTCGACTAAAAGTCTTGGCTTCGACTGAAAGTCTTAGCTTCGACTAAAAGTCTTGGCTTCGACTGCAAGTTTTTGCCTTCGACTGAAAATCTTTGCTTTGACTGAAAGTTACAGCTTTGACTGAAAGAAAAGATTTCAATTTTGAGTCGACTAAAAACAGTTTGCCTTCGACTGAATGTCTAGCCTTCAACTGAAAGTCTTTGCTTTGACTGAAAGTCACAGCTTCGACTGAAAGTTTATCCTTCGACTGAAAAACTTTGCTTCGACTGAAAGTTTATCCTTCGATTGAAAAACTTTGCTTCGACTGAAAGTCTTGGATTCGACTGAAAGTCTTAGCTTCGACTGAAAGTTTTTGCCTTCGACTGAAAGAGACGGTTTTGGTTTTTTACTAAAATTTCTGTCAAATCTTTTAAGAAAGGCTTAGAAATGCTAACAAGGAAAAATAGACTTCAGATTCTTGCATCTTCAACGTAGTCCAAGTCTTTAAATCCCGAGTCCGAGTCCAAGTCCAAGTGAAGGCTTTGTCCATGTCAAGGTCTTGTCTTTGTATGATTAAGATAAAGCCTGAAATATTTATCTTAAAAATGTTTTCAGATTAATGTTAGAAATAACAAGACTAGAATCATCAAAATCAATAAGTCAACACTGTTAACCTTTGGACTTAGTTGGTTCAAGTGGTACTTTAGGTACAAATTTTGTACTTTTGAAATATTAGGTTCTTAAGCTGTACTTGAGTGATACTTTGGGGTACAAATTTTATATTAGCTAATGGTGGCAATTACAACCCAAACCCGTTTACCTGCCCAAATCTGCCCACTTAAAAATTACCCAAACCCATCCATTTATGTAATTAGGTATAAATGGGTCAAAGTTTCCTACCCACCAACGCATTGGTTTTCATGTTTTAAATGGGTGCCCATTTAACTATCATCACTCTTTTACTTGTTTGACTTATAACTTTCCATGTACCTCAATTGTCTGTTCCTTTCTCTCGACTAATCCCTCACTCGTCCATTCTTCTTTTGTTTTCCCTGAGCAAACCACCAAGCCCACCGTCGCTCGCCGCCATTTCCTCACCCAATGCCGTCATCATCTACATTCACCCGCGATGGCCACTCATCTGTGTGCTCGTCGTTGCCGCTACGTCACCACCACTGTCGTTGCTGCCACTCCCTCGTTAGCCGTCAATGCAACGGCTTTATCACCACCAATGTAACTGCAGCGGCGCCCTCACCTAATGATTTCCGCAAAGGCATGGATCTTGGCTCAGATCTGGAAAGCCTTTGGGGGAAGGATGATCGATCTTCAACTTGTGACGTTTGGATTTGAAATGGGTGTGACATTTGGATCTAAAATGGTGGCGGTGGCGCTCGCAGTGGTGGTTATTGTTGCTATGATGGCGGCAACAATGGCAGGGGAAGAAGAATATGTAGACCACTAGTAAATTATACGAAATTCATGAGCAATTCGTAAGCAGTAAGAAAGCTCGCCAATTCTAATGCACTATTTTCTGTTGTGTCATTGATCTTGTACGAAATGCATCAAGGGAAAGTTCCATACGTTATGGCTTGGTCCATGTAGAATGAGTGCATCAACCCTACCTTACGGGCAAAACACAGGCGTACAACTCTGTTTATATGTAGTTTTCTGAACATTTCCAAGCCTAAAGGCAAATCCTTGTGGTCCATAAAAATGAAAGCAACAAAAATTTTGTTGCTTTCATTGTGTAGATGTGAATGATAACTTCTGTTCTGAGCACCTTGTACGGTGGTCATTTTGGTTGCAGTATTGAGGCGGTGGTGGTTATGGTTGTCGTTGCGGTTGTAGAAGTAAGTGTCTGGGTGGTGGTGGTTGTGGACACTCGCTGCTGACCATAGTAATAGGCATGATGGCTATTGGGTGCCATGGTGGCAAATGAGAGAGAAAACAAGTGAAGAGAGAAATAAGGAGGGGGGGACATAAAGGGAGGGAGGGGGTTTATTATGGGTATAGCGTAGTGGCTGTTGGGTGACATTTGTTGTGTTTACAAAAGATGAAGCAGAGATATTTAATTACATATGGGCCATTATTGGGTTAAATGGGTGAAACCAACCCAATTAAGAACTGACCCATTTGACCCACAGCTAAATGGGTTAAAATGGGTAAGTCACCCATTTATACCCAACCCATTTAACCCTCACCTAAACCTAACCCACCCACCCATTTTGCCGCCCCTAGTATTAGCCTTAGGGTTTGTATCAGCATCAAAGAAAGCAAACAACGTTTCACTAATACAAAAATGTTATAGTAGCTAAAAAGTCCCTATACAAATGACTTCAGTAAAAGTATGGGTAAAAGCTTGGCTCAATGGACATCTTTTTCTAAGGTATATGCAAGCATTGTAAAAAACTTTTATTAGCTACAATCAGCTTATAAATACTCACCATCTTGATTTGATTTTGGGTCTTTGGTTATGGAACTTTTTTGCCCTTTTCCCTATACAATCATGGTTTGAGTATTGAATACACGCTAGCTACATATTAAGCAACATTGATTTACTTTAACATAATCACAAATTCCTACAATGACTAAAGTAAAAGGTAATAGTACTGATTTGCTCATTGCCTATAAGAATGTCAAGCGTATGAGCTCAAACTTCCAAACACTGTTCTCTAGTATCTAATGATCGAAGGAGGTGTCGCATTCACCACTGGCTGATACTGTTGCATTGTAGCGAAACGCCTCCAAAATTTTAGACCCGAAAAGGTCAAACTCGGAGTCGACATCTTATTTAATTAAAAAAAAAGAAAAAAAGGACAAATAAGAAAAACCCTAAAGACTCGAAAATGAGGCTTCTAATCTATTAAAAAAAAGAAGGTTGGCTCGGGGACAAAGTTATACAACGAGACGGTATTAGGAACCCGTTACAGCTATACCCTAATGGTCTCTACTTTACTTTTATGATTTTTGGCCTTTAACATGCAAAACATAAATATGCACATAATTATATAGATCCACCCTAATTCTATGGCTTTAGTTTGAAACAACCGGGGTAGAATGACCTACGTATCCGGTCAGATAAGTCAGAATCAAAACCACGTAGTTCAGACTGGACCCTATGGGAGGCTAGAAAGCATTATAACGTTACCTCTAGACGATGCTTGCTTGGAAAACTCATAATTACCTCACGATAAATCCACAACCAAGTAGAAAATATGGAGAGTTTTATATAAAACGCTAAATTTCTACTTAGAAGTGTGCACCACTTGTAGAGAGGAATGTCACAATTTTTTCTTTAGAGAGAAAGCCTCCTTTAAATTGTAGCCCAAAGGCTCCTTTTATATAGGTTTGGGTCTGAAAGAAAAGATAAAATAGTTTTTGAGTCTAAGATCTCTGATAGAACCAAATATTTGATTAAAATTGCACATGGAGAAAAAGTCGACTAAACGGTCCCCTTAGTATGTTAAGGTTTTTTTCTCGAATTTAAGGATATTTTTGTCCTTAATTTGATAATTGTCTCCGATAAAGCAAATGGTATGTACTAGATTTCGGAAATCATCTCCAATTTTTATCTAAATCGAAAAAAATTGCGTGCATCGTGGATTAATCACAAGATAATTTTAAATTATCTAGCTAATCACAATCTCCTAATTAGATTGGAATCAAAACTAAGCTTGATATTTGTCACTACGCCTATACCCATGGTTAATAACAAACTTTAATTACCAATAAAGTCCATCATAATAAATAAATTAAAGACTACTAAAATAGGATGTCTACATTTACCCGCTTCTACATTAATAATAGGAGGTGTATATCAGCTGTAACACCTTTAAAAGATTTGACAAGTTCTCATCAAGAAGAAAGAGGAGACGTTATTTAGAACTCTGAGATATAGAATCAATAATTTCTACCTAGAGTAAGTCAACTACTAGAGCAAATAATGATTTACTTCAACATAACTACAAGATTCTATAATGACTAAAGTAGAAGGTAATAATACCTTTCCATCGATTGCCCTTAAGAATATCAAGCCTACGAGCCCAAATGTCCCTACACTATTCTCTAGCATCCAATAAGGAGGCGCTTTATTCAATGCTGGCCGATGTCATTGCATTGTTGCTGTTACAATAAACACAAAAGGTATATATCAGACGTAACACCTTTTCAAAAATTGACAACTCCTAATCAAGAAGAAAAAATATAGGTTATTAAGAGCTTAGCAATATAGAGCCAATAATTGCTTCCTGGAGTAATGTCCAACTACTGACACAAGAAGGCGAACAACATGAAAAGGGACTAATTGTAACACCCCGAAAACTCGAAGCTTTAACACCTGGATTTTCTGGAGCGTTATCACCCCGAACTCCCAGAGCGTTAAAAACAATCACTACTTAATGACATAAAAACCTCAATTTCAAATAACTAACTATGAAAACTTATGTCAGAGCTTTTAATCATTACAATTCCTCAAATTAATTTAAATCTAACCTTCAAGTTAGAGAAGTTTACCCGTGCAGGGGTCTTAATGATCAATACTAAATATTAAATTCACTTCCTTACGCTCGCTCGGCTCTAATCCTTATTAAGACAACTTAATGCTGCTTTTCACCTGCGGAAAAGAAGTCAAAGGAGAGTGAGCTTTCGAGAGCCAGTAAGGTTGATCAAAGATTTAAAACAACAAAAACAATATCAGACTGTTTTACATTTAAACCAAATAATAACTTTTAAAATGAAGAAACAGAACGATTCAATTGATTTTCTATATACAATCAAATAATAATTTTAAAAGCGTTTTCAAATAAAATCACAGCATTTCAACATAAACATAGGGATGAGTATCAACTCAATTCCTTAAATTAACAATCATTTCAAAACACTTCAAGTGCAATAAAACATAAATAGATAACATTGAAGATGAGTAGTACGTTGTAGCAAAGCCACCCCGGCAGTGCTCGATACGCTATATGTACACTGACTAATCGGTCTAGGTACTAGTTTAACCCAACTAACAGACCATCCTTATAACTCCCAGGTTTACTAACTCATGTCAATATTCAAGGAATTTAAACACGATTCAAAATATTTTACAATGATTGAATTAAATAAACAGATGAGAATAATGAATTCCAAACGATCGCTATCAGGCTCAAATTAGGGTTTCATGGACAGTTTCAAAACATCTTTTATATCAAACATAAATTCGAACCAATGTAGTTCATAAAGTTGTCATAATAAAACATTTGAAATCATAACGATGGAGTAGGGTTCAGATAAAATTCTTTACCTCGATCCAAGCTAAAGCAAAGCTACCGAACCTCGATCAATAATCTCTGAATAAACCTAGATTGACAATTCATTTGTTAGAACACAATCTATGCTATAATACTATGAATCCTAATATTAACTACCCACCATGTGCTCACTTCTAACCCTGAAATTGTATGACTCGAAGCGGTCCCGCCCACAACTAACTTAACCGAAATCCTTATGCACTCTTCAGTACGTAACAATACTCCAAACACATATTAAATTTTAGCAAAATACTTTTATAGCTTAAAATATTATAAAAAGTCAAACTATGAGTTTTCTAAAATTTTGAATATTGTTGAATTAAAACTAATTTCTTTAAAATACACTAAAAACCCATAAATTTCCAAAATTGTTTCTACCAGAAAATAAAGTCCCATAATTTTTGTAAGAATTTTAAAATATATATAGCAATTATAGAAATTAAACTCAGAATTTAAAGACATCAAAACTATTTCTAAATTTTTTATTTTCCTAAAACCTATAGCAAATCAACTCTAAAAATCATCAAACTTAACCTGGGGCTTCTTTGTACTATAAAAACATTACTCTAATTTTTTCAAAATATTTTTATGAGTTTTAAGGACTCAAAAGAATTTTTACAAATCTAAAATTTCAAAAAATATTAAAAATTGATACGATCTCAAAAAATCATGAATTTTTTGCCAAAAATTCTGTTTAGTCTAAAGTATCAAATTTTAAAACTTTACTTGTTAACATTCACTATATGTCATCCCATACATGTATCGTACCTAACGCTAATCCCGTACCCACAAACACATTAACCTATACACATACCCATGCGCCCAGCTCACGCCCACAGACATATACATGCAAACCATTGCACAGCACT